>VYXC01000743.1:2961938-2995352 GCA_013397175.1 Platysteira castanea
GCAGCCGGGAGGAGGAGCGGCGCAAACTCGCCGACATCATCAACCACTGGAACGCGAACCGGCTGGACCTGTTCGAGATCAGCGACCCCACCGAGGTGAGCGACCCCGGCGGCGGCCTCCTGCCTGGCCGGCCCGGTGAGACGCCGCGCCCNTACCGACAGGCGGCTGGCGGAGGAGGAGGATTGAGAATCCCGGTGCTGGGCGCTTTTTTTGTTGCTAGCTTGTTTGTTTCTTTAAATATTCGTCTTTGTGCAGGAGGCGCCTGTTACAAAGCAACCTGCCGCTTGTAGTCCGGCGGCTCTCCGGGTTGCTGGTGCAATCCCCGCGGTGGCTTTCCCAGGGCGTGACGGACGGAGCGCGTTGGCTCTCCGAGCCTGCAGGCTGCCCGCCCGCCGCCTAAAGTAAATACCAGGAGCAGGTTCGTAGTCCTGAGTTCACATGTTGTACTGGAAAAACACAGCGGGTAATTTCTGCCTAATGAAATGGGTGTTTCTGATGGCCGAGAGAGGCTGGGTTTTGTCCTTTTTAAAAAAAAATAAAAATGTAATAGCCAAACCACACCCTCCCACTGCCCCTTGTCATGTTCCCTTTGGCTGGTTCGTGCTGCGCGTCTGGTTTGAAAGCGGCGGGGGGGGGTTAGGGGGAGGGCTGGGGACGCAGGTTACAGCCCTGTTTGTGTGTGACAGCGGGCTCCCTGCTTAGAGGGTGGAGGCTGATCATGTGCGTGTTCCCGGGGAAAAGGAGGAAATTCACACTTGCTCTTGGCCTGGCCTTGGTTGTTTATTAACAGAAGCCTCTGAGAAATCACGTTGGCTTGATCTTGGAGCTGGCTCCTGTTTCTGCACCCAGGTGCTGACTGCTAGCAGAGCCACGAAAAAGTGTTGAAAACCATTCTAAGATTAGGAACTACGACAGCTTCGAGTGTTTTCAGTTCTGCTTATTGCAGACAGTTTCTTGAACATAAAGGTGATGGTTTTCTGTGATTATTTCCTACATCGTGCAAGATTTATCATAATTAGAATTCCTTGCTTGCATTGCTTAGGTTTTAACAATATCACTGTTGGCTGACAGTCACTTTTTCAAAAAAGTGGGCTGAAGCCAGCGTGAAGAAGCCTTCGTGATTGTGTTTGAGAACATAGCACAGTCTTTTTGGAATTGCAGGTTGACTGCTAACTGCCTGTGGCTGAACTTTTTGTCTTATTAGTGTGTTTGTCCATTCCCAGTACAGTCTAACTCCAGCCTGTCTTCTTTGTGTTTATGGCAGACTGTGCTTTTGTGATTTTGTTAGTAAGTAGTTTAACAAATCATACTTTCTTTAGGTCAGCCATGCATATTTATTATCATCGTTAACTAGAGTTTGCACAAAGGCTACCAGCTTTGTTATAGTTATTATTGAAAAAAAAATATTTTTACTTGCATTCACTCCACACTNAGCCAAACCACACCCTCCCACTGCCCCTTGTCATGTTCCCTTTGGCTGGTTCGTGCTGCGCGTCTGGTTTGAAAGCGGCGGGGGGGGGTTAGGGGGAGGGCTGGGGACGCAGGTTACAGCCCTGTTTGTGTGTGACAGCGGGCTCCCTGCTTAGAGGGTGGAGGCTGATCATGTGCGTGTTCCCGGGGAAAAGGAGGAAATTCACACTTGCTCTTGGCCTGGCCTTGGTTGTTTATTAACAGAAGCCTCTGAGAAATCACGTTGGCTTGATCTTGGAGCTGGCTCCTGTTTCTGCACCCAGGTGCTGACTGCTAGCAGAGCCACGAAAAAGTGTTGAAAACCATTCTAAGATTAGGAACTACGACAGCTTCGAGTGTTTTCAGTTCTGCTTATTGCAGACAGTTTCTTGAACATAAAGGTGATGGTTTTCTGTGATTATTTCCTACATCGTGCAAGATTTATCATAATTAGAATTCCTTGCTTGCATTGCTTAGGTTTTAACAATATCACTGTTGGCTGACAGTCACTTTTTCAAAAAAGTGGGCTGAAGCCAGCGTGAAGAAGCCTTCGTGATTGTGTTTGAGAACATAGCACAGTCTTTTTGGAATTGCAGGTTGACTGCTAACTGCCTGTGGCTGAACTTTTTGTCTTATTAGTGTGTTTGTCCATTCCCAGTACAGTCTAACTCCAGCCTGTCTTCTTTGTGTTTATGGCAGACTGTGCTTTTGTGATTTTGTTAGTAAGTAGTTTAACAAATCATACTTTCTTTAGGTCAGCCATGCATATTTATTATCATCGTTAACTAGAGTTTGCACAAAGGCTACCAGCTTTGTTATAGTTATTATTGAAAAAAAAATATTTTTACTTGCATTCACTCCACACTTCTGCAGTTAAGCCTCTGAACCTGTATGGGAGCATACTCACCACTGTCAGTGATGACATTTCAGTTGAACTACTGAAAGTAAAAAATTATGTGCATGCGTAATATCCTTGAGTGTATGAAGCCTTTAGCCTACTAGTTCTAAAAGCATTTGAAAGACTGCAGGTGCGTTTACATCAAACTGGCAGCAGCAATTTTATAGATAAAGTATAGTTTCCTTCCACATAATTACACTTATGAATATTCACATTTATTTTCACTCTTACTATGAGCTGACACAAATTTGGCAGTATTTTCAACCCAGATGATGGTGTGATTCACATTTGTACTGTTTATCATCTTAAATGAAAGCCCTTTTACTAGACTGCTCGAGAACTGACAATCCTCTGTTGTTTCCCTGTTTTTTTAGGGTCAGCTCGACCATAAGGCACATCTTGGTTTTTGTAGGGACTGCAGCAAATATGACATCGGTGAAGATGCAGTAACCTGGATATGACTTTTGGCTGTGTGTACCCGAGCTGGGTCAAACTGAATCATTTTAAACTGTCCAGACATGGTCATTGGCATGCTGGGTTAACTTTGTAGCCTGACTGCAGACTTATCCAGGAGCTGCTGGTTGGATATATCAGTAGCCTTGATGCCTTGTAGTGATTCTTCAGGCATTTCCTCAATGAAAATAACCTGGTTTAAGTGACTTGTCCTGTAACTTTCCTATGCAATAGAGAGTAGGATTTTCCAGAGGGGGTAATCACAACCTTAATTGTAGGGTTCAGGGAGATTTATATTTTTGGTAAAGCAAAGGAAAAGTGGAATCTGATATAAATTGACTGGAGTTCTGACAGTATAGCCTAGGCAGTGACAGTGAAAGGAATCAGCATGTGGCTGACTGATGTACCTTGATATTAGTTTGAAAGGTCTAATTCTTTGGTGAGATACAATTGTTTGAACTCCATTAGATCCTCTTCACTTTATTGTAAAATATGACTTTGTTTTGAAGGTCAGGCAGTATTTTGAAAGTAATTTGAATGTGTGGGTTTTTTTCAGAGAAGTGGTTCATGAAAAGAATCTGTTTGAATTCCTGTTAATATTTTATTGAGTAGACTAGTCCTAAGGGATTAGAGATCTACTTGTCTACTTGCTTCTTGTGAGACCTAGGAACAAATTATTTGGTAAGGTATGTAAGACATTGAAAAGCAAAAGCCTTGGCTAAGGCATGTTGTTGAGTTCTGTTACTAACTTTTTCTTAACTTCTCTTTGGCTCTAATAGTTAACCAAGTCATTCAGAGCTGCTTTACCTCCCCAAAACAGAAATGAAGACTTTCTGTTACAGGCTCAAGGTTGAGTATTCCTCTCTCTGTATCACGTGTAAGTAAGGCTGAAGACTTCTTGGGGAGTGAGGGTTTCATATCTTGCTTTCAGTGAAGTAGTTTGTGGACTCATACTTGAGAGCAAAGTGGTAATTTTAAATTTATTTGATATTTACCTATTCTCGCCGTTGTTGCTGTTCTGAGAAACCTGTTAATTTGCATTATTTTTTTCTGAAATTTTAAAGTTCTTTTTATTCAGAAGGTAGCTGAGAGAAGCTCTGGCTTGAGAAGCTTATAAATGAACAAAAGCAAAACTCTGCATTTACTATCAGCAGTTTAAATGATAATCTTTCAGGAGTGCTGCTAGGTACAGACCTTTGCTAAAGATGTCTGTAAGATTGGTCATCTTTTAAACTTGATGAAGCTTTACTGTGTCTACTTTAACTTAGGAGGCAGCTACTCATTTTGGCAAGTGAAGAAAATACTGCAGTTTTTAGAGAAAGGTGTGGTGAATCATATTTTTGTTTGTAGACGAATTAACAGTCAGATTCAAAATGCAGCAGAATGTTAACACTTTTCTTGAAATGTTTCCCCTTGCCCTTGTTCTAAGTATTACCAAGTTTTGTGGATGCCTTTTTTTTTAAAAAATTTTTTTTTAAATCAAGAATACAAACACAGTAAAAAGACTTAGACCATTTGCAGTAGGAGATAAAATGATGTTTTGATCTTGATTTAAATCGTGTGCTTATAGCACCCAAAGTTTTCCAAAGGAATAAGTTTGAATGGATGATTTTGTAATAAGTGCATAGAGTTGTTTGGAAACTTGTAGATAAGAAATGATTTGCATTTATACAGTTTAGCTTTTTTTAACTTCTTCCTTTAATAAAAGTGCTAACTGGAATTGATTATTATGTAAAATAACTGCATGGGCGTTCTGGGTGAGAGGAAGGAATGAAGGGGTACGGTAGACTAGTGCGTTTATCACTGTTTGAATTCATCAAAGACTTACTGGTTTAAGATGCCATGTCTGAACTAACTGTTACAATTATTGTTGATGACAAAATAAGGTTTCATCTTTAATGTATGCTTTCATAGCTGTATATGAGAGGAAGAGAAGTGTTGTGTTTTTTCTAAACATGATTTGTGGGCTAGGAATGTGAATTGCATTTAATTCTTTTGAGACAGACACTTTCTAGAACAAGTGGGATTTTTTTATAACAATTGCCCGAGGGCTGGGGGATTGTTGTCAGAAACATTGTTGTAGTTTTGTTTTCTGATGGAGAATGTTGTTCTAGACTAAAATACCTCCATGTTATCAAAAGTAGAAAGGTCTAATCAAAAAGCTTAGAGAAATAACATGCTTTTCGTTAAGAATGACTCCTGAGAGTTTGACTTTTAAATGGCCATCGTTTAGAAAAAAGGAATTTCAAAAGTCTTCATGGCTATTTGATTATTTTGTGTCTGAAAAAGCTTACGTAGACGTAGCAACAAGGTAGTAGACATAACCCTTCAGAATGTGGGTGGGGCTTTCTTAGGTGTTACTTGTTTTGGTTTTTTTTTTTAATATTGACTTCCCATGTGTTGTGCTATGTATGTTTGGCGTGTTAATTATGTTTTAAATTGTTTTCTTTGGTTCAAAATACAAGTAAGCAGTCTATTAACAGAAAATGTTGCACAGTACACTGGATGGCAGGATATTTTAGGGTTGATGGAATTATTGTCTTTACTTTTTGGGTTCAGGTCTGATTCTGGTTCATTAAGCATCACAGGGAAGACTGGTATATGACATAAGCTTATAGCCTTTCCATGGTAGTTATGCAAGCTTGTTATTTAAATCTAGTTAAAACAATAAGAAATGGGAATGTTTAGGTTTTAACCTCCCGGCAATTTATCTGCATGGCTGCTCACCCATAACCTTTTAAAAACCTGGCTCTGAGGCTTTTTTAAGACCTGTCTTTAAAATTAGTAAGCTATTGTGTTATGGATGATACTAGTAGTGGAAGTGCAAGTCTGGAGTTAAGGAAACACCATCTAAATGGTAGAAATGCTTGTGCCTTCTCCACGACTTGGATTCTACCACTTTCAGTAGTTTTAGCAAGTGCAACTCTTCATACTGTGTAGACTTCAAGAAGCTGGTAATATACCTGAAAATACTGTCCTTTTAAGTTTGGCAAACCTGTGGTATGGAAAGTAAACTCTCTTTGCAACAAATGCTTAAACTAATATTTAGTCAGTCTGGAAAGGTGATTAGAATCCCAAAGACTGATGCCTGTGCTTTTTAGTGAACAGAATATTTTTCAATAATTACTACCACTAAGCAGGCACAGTTGAAGAGGAGATAAAAACACTGAGGCATTAGTTAGGGGTACGGGATTACTAATTGCACTTTACTGAGTCTGTTGAGCTCTAGTTCTGCATTGAAATGGTTGGAGAAAAGAAGTCAGGCATGCAGGTCTGCTCATTTGCATCAAAAGGACTATTTGAAGACCAGTTTTCCTTTAACTGAGTCAAAGTGAATAGTCTTTACAAATGAAGTCTTAGTGCTCTCTAGATAGTGCCAATTATAAGTTTGAGTTAAGATACTGACCACAGTCTACAGACAACATAATGTAATGAAAATAATTCTAAGAAGAAGTTTTAGGCTGTGTTTTTAATATTCTTTATATAAATTACATCTTGAGCTAGTGGCTAATTAGGTCCATACAATTCAGACATACTGGCTTTAAGAATTCCCTCCTGATGTGTGAATCTGTTCCCTGCCTAAAATGCCATTGACAAGCGTTACTTTTCAGCTGAAAACCCCCCTAGTCCTCTGGACGTGTAAGGGATTTGCTTTGATTGTGCAAGTGTGTTTTTTCTGTCAAAACTATTTCTCTTTCAGAGAGGTTAAACCAAGTTGAGTGGAACACACTTTTAGGACTTTTGAGGGAAACTTAACTTTATGATTAATGAAATTCTGCTTTTGTGTTTAAATGCTTTTGTGATCTAACAGGGGTAACAAAAACTGAAACTTAGCTGGGAAGTGATAAAAGTTGAACTGGTGTTTGTGGTAAGGCTGTAGATAATGAGAAACTGCCCAGAGTTTCTCTTTGTGTTAATATCTGTTGGAGTAGTTGCGTTGTTATAAATGAAGTGAAATAAATTGTAGCTATGAAAAATTCAGAGCATGCATAAAGAAAATAATTCTTGCTTTGACCAGTGGTTCTGATGAGGGTGGAATTGAAAATCACAGTGTGAAGTAGTAAACTAAATGTTGTGATAAACTTAAGAGAGGTCCAGTTTAGCAGATGGTCATGGAGTGTTTGCTCTGTCTTCCAAAGTGAACTTCATGCTAATGGAAGCCTGTTCTGAAGTGTGTTTGAATAAACAATTTTCACACTATTTAGGTAATTCTTGATTTTTCAAGATTTTTGGCTAGGAAAAGAATTTGCATGTAGAATAGATATTAAATGATGCTCATTTCCTCTTGTGAAAAGGCTAAAGCCTGTTAATTTTTGCTGTTAAGGTTGTTAAGTTGATAAACCAAAGAGGTAATTGATAGTTTTCTGGATGCATGCATAACTTGGCTCATAATTGTAGTTAAACTTTTTGCAGGGATTTCACTTTCCCCTCAGGTCTTTAATTGTGAGTAAAAATTACTGCTTTTCTGTAACTGTCCCTGTCTGGAAGCTTGATAATCTAAGATGTAAACTTGAGTCAGTGGAGGTAAAACTCTCTGGTAGTTCAGACCTAGCAGTAGCAGTCAGACTGTCTTCCTGGACTGTTTCGTGCCTCATGACCTTCTGCATAATGAAGATGTGTAAGGTTGTAACATAACTTTTTTCAGCGTAGGGATGAGTTTTCCATGTGATTGGTTCCCTTCAGTCATTGAATTGCACTTCTACCTTTTGCTACTGTCTAGTTTGGTTCTCTAGTAAGACTAAAAAAATCTGCTTTGACATGAAGTCTAGTGTTCATTGCTTCTTTTTTTTTTTTTTTTTCAGCAATCACCTCTTTTTCTCATACCTTCTTAGTCTACATTACTTTAATGTTTTCTTGTATTCGGTACATGTAACTTGGTAAAACCATTGTAGTGGTTTGTGTAATGCTTCAGGAAAATGGTAGTCTCCTTCTGTTACAGGCATTGCCCTCAAGATTATCAACTGATTGTTATTATATATTATAATTAATTAGGTTTTCTAGATCTGCATTCTTCCCTTTTGTGCTCCCCTGTAAGTTAGACAGCTCCTCTTCAGATCATCTTCTAGCACAGAAATTCTTACTGGGAGAGCGGAGCTATTCCTCTGATTCCATGTTTATTCTTGTCTCCTGTGAAGATGCCCTCTGTCTAGATACTGCTTTCTTCATTTCTCTACACACTGTGTAGAACCAGGGCTCTCTATTGTCCTGGTCTGTCCTGCAGAATTTTGTTGTAGATTACTCATTACTTTGGGAAATTTCTTTAGAGTTTGAATCCTGGAAGAACTGGAAAAAGTCCTAGGACTAGGGTTGTCATCCGGAAGATCAGTATAGGTATTAGTTTTAAGTGCAGATTTGCACTTAAATGTAAGTTTTACTTGGTTACATGGTTTTATAATCTGTCTTTGAATTTCATCATATTAATAGAAGAGTCTGTTAGAGTTTATGATTATACTGATGAAATTATGTACACTCCTGTAAGTTTGCTCATGCCACTTCTTTCAGTGAAGAGCATACATATCATCAATTTTGAAAATTTTAAGCTTTTATTAAATGTTGCTTGGTATATCTTATAAATAATTATAAATGGCTTTCTAATTTTACTTATATATTTCAGGAGTATAACATAGATTTAATTTTAAAAAATAAGAGTGAGTTACTATAGTGATTCTTTTCAAGGACATTAGAAAACCTGCTGGTTTGTTATGGAACTGAAAATTGAGTATCTGTTTGGCTATGACTCCTAGTGCCAGGCCAACTCTTGGGTAAATAGTTTGGAATGGGTTTTATGCAGTACAGTACTAGTTACTATAGAATGGTGGTAGACTGAAACAATGGCTGCAGGATGGGGTTTTTTTGTTTTATTTGGTCAGTGGTTTTCTTGCTACTTCGATAATTTGTGCTCTTGTAACTAGAATTCAGGAATATGAAAGCTTTCACAAAAACTCACTAGTAATAATAGATGGCAGTTTCTTGATGACCTGGTTTCAGGCTTCCCCTTGGTGAATCATGTCCCAGGGCATGGCTCAATATCTGGCTCTACTGTGTAGTAAGAGCACCTTTATAGTGTGAAAAAGTGAAAAAGAATGAGTTGTCTGGCAACAGTATTTATTTGACCAACACAGCATGTTGCCCAGAGCAGTATCTATGAACTAAGGTTTCAGTGCATAGATATTTCAAGCATTCCATGATGTGTTTAGTAGAGCTTTCTCTTTGTTAGATGACTTCACTTGTCAGTCCACACTCCTGTATTTTCTTAGAGGCAAGATACAGAATTTGATGGCAGTGTCATGCTTCTACATATATTTACATTTTGCTTTTGCTTATATTGTCTTGCTTATGAAGCCCACTAGAAGATCAGAATCTTCCTTCTAAAAGAAAGCTAGTGGCTCTTGGATAGCCTGTGGCTGGGCAAGAGTTCAAAGGACAAAGAAACCCTCCCCCAACGTCTAAAACAAGAAAAGGTCTCCCGCTGCCCTCCAGAAGGTGCTCTACTTTGAGCAGTATATCAGTTTGAAATTGACAAGGGCCCTTTAAACATTTTGTTGTTGTTCTCAATTTTAGTAAAAAACAATTATGCCATGTTTTTAATTTAAAAAAACACTGGGACAAAGCCATCTGTGATATAGTGTCCTCCTGGATGGGAAAATGTCTATGAGGAAACAAACAAAATTGAACCAGGTTGTGTTTTAGGAAGCTTTGCATTGTTAAAATGGTTTTCATAGTATCACCTATTTTATGTTGAGAAATCTGGTTTGCGTTCACCTTCCATGTACAGTTTGATAATATTTTCAGCGTTTGGATCATATCCAAGCATTGCATGCTTCTTGTAGAATGCTGGGCATTTTATTGGGGAACATGTAAGTTACTTCCACTTAAAGTGATAGCCTTACTGAACATGATTGCCACTTGCTTTTAATGTAGACAGAATGAAAGTTTTAAGACTTCTTTAACACTTACTATACATATTCTGACTGTTGAAAGACTGGGATGGTTTCTTTTCATATCTGGAAAAGGGAAATAATCTGAGAATTGTGATGGAAAGACAGTGTTTACTAGTGAAAACATTGCTCAATCCTGCTAATTGATTTTGATGGATTTCCCTGTTAGGTCTAGTGTTTGCTGTATAGTGAAGAAGGTCAAAACTGGAATTAGTTAAGATTACTGCATTTTGTGATCTAATTCTTTAGCTTTTTTGAAGCCTTCTAAAAAAATAAAAGGCCAAATAACTGTTTCCTTCTTTAAAAATCAGTGAAATGCTCTAACAAGGCCCTTCTTTGTTTCGTGTGAGATGTATTGTAATACTTTTGATAAAAGTCTCCAGCAATACTGAAACTGTATCTAGTATTACATGAGAGTTTTTCTTGTTGCCATAGCACAGCAATGACTATTTCAATAAATTCAGTTGTTATGCCTCTAGCAAACTGTTTTCAGACAGATAAGGATTGATATGTAGACTGAAAAATAAAAAAGAGAACAATGAAGTAATTTTATGCACTGACTGCTGGTATATTCACCAAAGCCAGCTACCAGCATCCAAAGACCTAACCAGCCCAAAGTGGTGACATCACTGCAGTTCTGGGAAGTTTTCAGTATATATGAGCTGGGTTTGCAGTCTGTCTCAGGTGTTCTAGCTATTTAATAGGAAAAAAAGAAAAGTGAAAGAAGAGAGGGTTTGTCTCTCTCTCCTAGAGCCTTTGTCAGGATTTACAGTAAAACATCTAGTTTCCTATTACCTTCTGATTTCTGACTGTCTGTAGCTTTTGGCTAAAGTTGGCCTGTAAGGCAGGATCTGTGATGAAATTACAGTGTTTGAATTTTACAGTGTTCAAATTCTAGTATAATTTTCTGAAGTAATAATCAACAATATCTCCTCACATTCTGATACTGGCTTGGTATCTTGAGTATTAGTAGTTCTGAAGGAGTTACTAACCAGACACCCCAATCTTCTACTTCTGGGGGAAAATGCCAAGTACAGCAGTCTTCAAATGTGTTCATCCTGCTGCACTGGCTTCAGAGAGCAGCCTTATGATTATCTGGCTCTATCAGAAGTTTCCCGTGAGGTTACAGATCAGCCATTAAATCCTCTACACCTGCCATGTGGACTTTGTAGTTTGGAGTGGCCTTGCAGTTGGACCTGTTTATAACCAGCTAGTCTGTGCTGATGGTGGCTGTGACACCTGGGTTTTCGTCTAAGGGAGTGCTTTTTTGCTTGTTATACTCTTATAACCATACTTTTCCCTTGCTTTGGAGAGGATTCTTTTTAATAGGCTTTCGACTTGTGTCATCTCTTCTGGGTACCTGCTAGGTAGAGACAGACCGAGTTTTCTGGATTAACCTTGCACTGAATTCCTTAGCTGCTGAGAAGGAAGTCTTGCACCAAGGGGAAAAATTCCTTCCTAACCACCTCAGAGGTAATATGGATGGTACTCAGAGTGGGTAGAGCTTAATTTATCCAAATCCTGAGGATAAATGGGGTGTTTCTTTATGTTGCAAAAAGGTCAGGACAATTTCTCTCATCCATTACAGACTTGCCTTTTTCCTAGTGTCAGCTGTCTCCTTCTAAGGCAATATCATGATGCTATCAGCAGTAGTAGAAACGTGCATGCAGAGTGAGGTACCAACATATTTCTGATACCTTTATATCCTTAATTTATGAAGTGAAATGTTGAATAGCAGTGTTCTTTATCATGGCTGATAAATGTGTGGATAATCTGAAGCTATTTCCACCTCAGCAATTGTAAAAGAGGATGAATACTTTCACAGGTACACACATACTGTGTTCTGCAGCCACTTCTTCACCCACCTCTCAGTGGTGTTTCTGTGTGCTTCTGAGGCACAGAAAGGAAGCGGGCAGTGTTGACCCTTTTCCTGCTGTCACTGCCATCTGATTGCTGTCATGGGGTTCTGTCTTCTGCCACGCAGTACTGTCCATCTTTGACTCTCTTCCAACTCTGTGGTGTTGATGATACTGGCTTTTACAGCAACCACAAGTACATGGTAGCAGTTAAATTTGTATGCTGCTTTTTACTATGGCTTTCAGGAGTTTTGGCCAGGCCTTTGCCTGCCTTATTCTCTACCCTCAATGTCCATCTGACTTAAACGCCATTAAACATTGACAACATTTTAAAATTTGTGCTTAGTTTATTTTAAAAATTTATTTTTATGTTTACATATGTGAAGTCAAGGTCCAATTAAAAAAAAAAAAAAACTTCAACAAGTTTAGGTTTTGCTAAAGCTTACTGCATTTGTTGTTGGGAAGAGCTGCTTACTTGCTGTATGCAAGGAGACTTTTTTCTTTGCTTACTTAGCTTTCCTGTTTGCATATGCCAGTACAAAATAATGTGGTAGTCTGACTTTTCCTTATGTTGACTATCTATCTAAACCAGTTTTGTAGGCAGAATATTTATGTTTATGTAATGAGCACTTTTGAGTCTAATTCTTGAAAGTGGGCAATGGTCAGTCAAATATGTTTGGAACTGAGTTACATTACTTGATTTGTTTTTTTTTTTTTCTCCCCCCTTCGAGTGCTTCTCCAGCACTCTATTGTGCTATTAAGCAAATTTGGGTTGGGACTAGATCTTTAAGGTCTCTTCCAACTCAAGCCATTCTGTGATTCTAAGATGGCATTTATTTAGCTCATACTTAGCTTGTACGTGTGCGTAGTTATATCTTCTTAAACTGTCTTGGTTTGTATAAAAGACATCTAACATTCTCACTTTGTTATAATGTCTCCAGGACAGTGGGATGGGAAGAGTGATGCAGATACACAAAGTAATGTGTTGTAAATTTAGTTACTACAAAGCCAGAAAGAGAAGCTGAATTTTTATAAACTTACGCAATTTCGTAGGTTATCCTAATTTGAGATTTCACCTTATAAAACATAAGAGGAAGGGAGCTAATCATGTTTAGTGTCATATACCAGCACCATCGCACCATTTCTGGTTTAAATCTTAAGTGAGTTGTATGGGATAGCAAAGAATGCACCTTTTCTCTATTGGGTAGCAGCATACAGTAGGAAGAGGGTTATGTATCTTCATAGAAAACTTGAGTAATTTTCATATTTGGGGCTTTTGTTTGTTTGTTTCAGAAATACTTCTATATCAGCTGTACATGAGACTACCTCATTTCAGTAAATAGGTAACGTAAGTTCCAAATTTGATGAATCAAACTGCTAAGGAGTTGGAATGGACCTTAAGGACCTTAAATCCCCTAGTTACGAACCCCCCCCACCATAGCTAGGGACATCTCCAACTAGACCAGGTTGCTCAAGGCCTTATTCAATCTGGCCTTGAACACTGCCAGGGTTGGGGCATCCACAACTTCCCTTGAAAACCTGTTCCAGTGTCACCACCCTCATAGTAAAGAATTCCGTCCTAATAGCTAATCTTACCCTCTTTCAATTTGTACCCATTACCCCTTGTCCCATCACTGGAGTTCCTGATAGACTCCTTTCCAGCTTCCCTGTAGGCTCCCTTCAGATGCTAGAAGGTTGCTTGAGATTTCCACACAACCTTCTCTTCTCCAGGCTGAATAGCCCTAGCTTTTTCCCCAATATATTTTTTTTTTTCCACATGCGTAACTTTCTGGTATTCTAACATCTTGTAAGCTGTTGATTAAGGCAAGCATATATGTTTTTTTAATACTTTTGAAGTGATTACTGAATAACCACAACTGAATACAAAGAAATTCAAAATCCCCAAATGCTTTGCAATAATAATTAAAAAAAATCAAATCTTCTTGAATGAGTTACTCCAAGCACCTATCGTAAGGAAAGTTTGTTGTCTCACTGTGGAGAGTAATAAAAAAGGCACAGAACAAATGATATGGTGTTAACCAAGAGTATATAAAATGTACATGTGATTTTGTTTGGGGTTTGGGTTTTTGTTTCATTTGTTTTTATTTCTGTACAAATAGAATATATTTGTAGGAATAAGGCTGGGAAAGTTTACTGTCCTCAGCAGTAGAGAAACATACATGGAGTAGTCAGCATACATACTACACTGGGAGACATTACTGGTTGTTAATTAAAAGGAAAAGAAGCTAGAGACTCCTTACATTTTTTAATTCCTTTCCACTTCTGCATGCTGCTGTCTTTGCTTCCTGACAGAATTTTTGCTTTGGGTCATCTCATATTCTTCTGTCATACTCCCTCATTAATGAGAGGGTAGACCTCTGGTATACCTTTTCAGTTATGTTAATTCTGCTATGCTACAAAGATTTTTTAGCTAATATCAGCAGTTTGTTAAAGCCGAAATTGTTTCACTGTGAGTCAGAGTGTACTTGAAATCTTGTATGGTAGTATCACTTATGCCTTCATTAACTATGTTTTAATATCCGGGTAAGCCAAACCAACTTACTGAATGCTTTTGTAATCTGAGCCTGTTTAAACTCGAAATAGTCCTGTTCACGGTTAATCATCTGCGTTAATATTTGTATTGTAACTTGTCCTTGCTCTGTGTGCCACTGAAATGACAGCCCCTTGATAAGGATAAAATTAAGAGTGTTCGATAGAATTGTGTTTTAGAGCAAGAAAATGCTTGAAAGTATGCAACCATGTAATTTGCTGATAGTTTCTTGTAATGTAGAGATTACAAATGAAAGGTGGGAATTTTTTAAGTGGAGTTAACACAAACCATGTCACTGGCTGCAACACTAACTACTGGGCAGAAGAGCAGGACTTGTTGAAAGTAAGAGTTCATGCACAGTACGCTGGCAAACACATTCTTCTGGCAACTCCTGATTAACAGCTGTAGAGACATGTTAACCAGTGCTACATCATAAAACCAGTAATTTGTTCTCTTCTAGAAGAAATCCTTAAAATAGAGCTGGTAGCAGTTTTTAAAACATAGCTCTTTGGTAACCAAATGTGCTATTTGAAGGTGAAATGAGCATTTGTATGAGTAGATTCCCCCTGAGCAAAGTTACTTGCCTGACTTGGGAAATACTTCTCACTTTCTTATCCCATACAAAAAAAAAAAGTATATAATAATAATATTCTATACAAATAAAAAGGTATATTTTCTGTATATCTGAGGCATATTACAAAAAACTTTGGTTGCAAGTATAAAATTGCAGTATAAAATTTATTTCAATATATTGAAAGAATTAGATTTTCTTTTCAAAGTGAAAAGCATTTCAAGCATTTTTTCATAAAGCTGAAGTATATTCTAGAGGATTGGAATTTAAATAGTGAACAAATTTTACTTAAGCAAGAAATAAGATTGCATTACTTTAATAAAAATGCATCTGATCTGGGCTTGATTATTGTCAAAATGTGCTCCTTGAGATGACTTTCTTCTTAAGCACGAAAATTTTCGATGCTTATTTCTGTAAACCTTACTGATGATGAAGAGGGGTAGCATGTGGGACAGGGGATAAATGGCATATCTAAGTTCAGTAGTTCACGATCACAACTTAAAAATGAATGGATACTGGAACTACCATTTCTGATTTGATGTTGTAAATGAATCCATCTAAGTTTATTAGTATGAATCTGTCCAAACAGAGCAGCTTACAAAGTGGACATCTATATCCTTACAGAAAAAATTATACTTTATCTTCTTTGTTGTTCAGTAGAACCTCAGAAGAATTTAGCCTTGGGGTAAAGATGTTGTATTTGCTGGCCTTGAACTCTTCCAGCGATGGGACATCCACCACTTAGCTGGGCAACCTCACAGTAAAGAATTTCTTCATAATACCTAATACAAAATCTACTCTTTTTCAGTTTTAAACCATTACCCCCAGTCCTGTCCAATACATGCCCTTATAAAAAGTCCCTCTTCACATTTCTTGTAGCCCCCTTTAAGTACTGTGAGGCTGCTATAAAACTGCTTCCCCAAAGTCTTCAGTTCTCCAGGCTGAACAACCCCAACTGTCTCAGCTGTTGTCATAGGAGAAGTGCTCCAGCCCTCTGGTAATTCCTCTCTTGATCTCTCTTTTATCTCGGTCTACCCCACTTTACTTTTGTTCCTGCTTTCTGAGTTTGTTTTCTTCTGATGTTCTGTTGCTTTGTGGTATTCTCAAAATCAAGCTGTATTTCTGCGGTTAGCTTATGATTATTATTATTACTAATATTTCCACTCACTCCTGCTCTCCTGTGTCCCACATACCGTATAGCAACTATAGGATAGCAACAAATACGTATTGATGGTAGTGAATCACTTTCCTTGTTCCACTCGGGTGCTTGTCAGGAACTTCAGGACTTAACTGTGTTCAAAAGTAACATATACAACCTATGGAAATCTCACTGGTTTGAGGATGTAGGGAGGGTGGGAAATGCTGATTTTTTTTTTTTTCCCAAAGCCACTTCTTCTGAGTCTTTGCCTTAAATTTCTGTGTTTCTCTTGAGTTTTCTCATCTTTCACTGTTTTTTGGATATATAATCTTCCTTGAAGAATGAACTTCTATGTTAAAAGAATTATTATTTCAGGCTTACAGTTCATTTTATCTATATTAAAAGTGAAATCATTATGCAGTTCACCAACTACAAAAGTGTTCTGCAAAAGAAAACTTCTTAGATGTCAGTGAATAGTCAAGTAGTGGAACAGGTTGCACAGGGAGGTTGTGCAGTTTCTGTCCATGGAGATTTCCAAGAGCAGGCTGGATAAAGCTGCAGAAAAGCCTGATAACACCTTAGAGATGACCTTTCTTTCACCAGGAGGTTGGATTGGAAACTCCTGAAGTTCCTTTCTGCCTGAATTAGCCTGTAATCTTAGATGGTTCCATGGTGTATGTACCCATTCCAGTTTATTTCCAATTATGGTGGATTGCATTGCATTATTGACTCTTCCCATGTGTAGTACAACGACTCATATAGGCTTTACTATCTCTAATGTCTACCAGTTGGACTTGTACTTGAAGAGAAATTTAAAAATGTTATGCTGCCACTTAAACTACTTTATTTAGCTTTTTTTATCCCTTCATTTGTCATGGCCCTTCTTAAGACATACATGTTGGTACACCAGTATTGGGAGCTCTCCTGTTGGTTGGAGGTCATCTTGTCTAAATTAAGGATATGTGCCTGCCTGGCTGCTGTAACGATTAGTGTTTTCTGTAGGTGAACAGGGAAAATTAGCCTGTCCTCCACAGCTGTTTAAATATGATCCTAGGATACTTTGATTTGGAATAGACCTCAGGAGATTTCTAGTCCTACCTCCTGCTTAAAGCAAGGTCAGTCCTGATGCCCCTGAGGTTTTTTCCTATAATGTGTTGAAAACCCCCGAAGGACCAGTTACTGCAGTAACTCTGGGCACCCTCCTTCACTGGCTTGACTGTCCTAATGCTGATAAAAGTTTTCTGTGTAGTCAGTTTAAAGGCTGCTTTTGTTTCAACTTATGTCCAGTGTTTCTTGTCCTCCCACCATGCCGTATTTATCACTGCTGCATTGTCTTCTTGGCCTCTTCGCAGATCCTGTGAGCTGCTTTGTAGGTTTCCCCCCTAAAGCCAGCTCTTTTCCAGGAGGAAGAAACCCAGTTGCAACTGTCTTGCCTCCTAAGATGGTTCTTTCTGTACCTCTCTGCTGAATCTCAGCTTATTTCAGTCCTTCCTATACTGACAACCAAAAACCAGAGTGGTGGGTAGAGCAGTATATTTGTTTTACTTGATCTAACGCCTGTATTCCTCTTGTTAGTGCAACTAAGCATGATGTTGACTTTGCTGCCAGGGCATGCATCTGAATCATCTTCAGCTTGCTGTCCACCAGGATCCCCAGGTTTTCTTTAGCAGAGTTTCTTCCCAGCCAGTTGTTCTTAAGCCTGTGTTGTTGCGAGACATTTTTCCTTTCAGTGTCAGGACTTTGCTTTTGCCCTTGCTGAATTCTGTTGAAGTAAAAAGCCGCTCAAAACCCCAAGCAAAAACCAAAGCAAGAAAACTCCACCTAAACCCCCACCTTGAAGAATTTCCTTTAGCAAAAACATTTAGGCATGTACTTAGGTGCTTTGAATATTGAAATGCTTAGATTATCCTTGAAGTTGAGCACAGCATTCTTCTACCCATCCTACACAACTGTCATAACTGGAAATACCTTAATGTTTCAGGATCACTTTATGTATCCTTTGACTTTAGCAAACCATGTTCTGCCAATGTATCCTGTGTGATAGATTGCCCAGGGGAGATAGGGTGAGGTCCTAGTGCTGCAGGACAAGAAATGTTTTAAGTTGTGTAAATTGCACGTGGTTTTGCTCCCATTTTCTGTTCCTGCACTATCTCCTTCTCCAGATCAGATGCCCGAATCAGTTAATGGAATAGATACTTGCAGTGAATGGGTTGTGCTGGATAATTTTTGTTGATATGTGTTTATTGGGAATAGTATTTGCTCTCACTCCTGATTATTGTTAGTATTATAAAACTGTATTTGTACAGTATGGTGTGTTGATTAATTCAATTACTCGTACTCAACCTCACGTTCTTTGTTTTCAATCCTGCTGTTGTGATATGGGTCTCTGTGATGCTGAAAAATTAGGCTATGCTGATAGTGTACCATTTTTAATGGAAGATATACTGAAGTACTAGTTTGAAAGCAGACTATAATCTTGTCTGGCCACAGATTTTATAACTACTTTGTTAGTTCAGTGGAACATTTTTACTGTTAAAATTTAAATTGCTATTGTGAAACTTGGGTAGCATTAATCTGTTAATTCTGCAAATGTTCTTAGGCCAGTATTAATATAATAGGAATTTTAAACTGAAATAAACCAAGTAAGAAAAATCTCAGAAACTCAGCATACAATTTTATATGTTGACATTAAGTTGAAAGAAGCTTTAAGTCACCTTTTTTGCATGTTATGTTTGAATCTATTTTGATGCAAACTTGCTAGCCATTCTTAAGTAGCTGAACTACTACTTTAGCTGATAATCCCTGCGTCCAGATGCTTGTTCTTGGATTTCCTTCTAAAAAAACATGGTTAAAAAGGTTTATTGTGCACACTGTGAAGTCATTACATCATTACTGGTTGGTCTCACAAGTTCAGAGATCAGAATTGTTGAGTTCCTCAAGGAAAATATCTGGTAGTCTTCTTTCATAAGTGGGATCTGCTCAGCTGAAGACAGTCATAGCAGTGAGTGGGGAGAGACTGCCTAGGTTATGATAATACGAAGTCTTAATGTTAGGTGAACAAACTCTGGAAGGGAGCTGTTGAGTTGTATTCTGTAAGATTTGTAATCATCTGCTCTCTGAGTTCTAAGAATGAAGCTGCTGCCTAGCCTAAGCAGCAGCTCCATTCCTTCATTCTGTACAAATACAGAAATGCATTGTTCAAGTGCATTATTACAGACTAGGGGTGGATAGGAAGGGTGAGGAGGAAAGCAGTAATGTGAAGGATGCCTATGTGATGATTAAGTATTCAGCTTTTCAGTTGTCTTTATGTTGTTCCTTTCTCCTCCCAACTCCACACACCCGGTCTGTAACTGATGATCTGACTGACCTGCCCTCTGAGACTTCTTCACTCTTCCGTAAGCAGCCGGTGGCAGCTCTTTGTGAAACAAGGAGTAAGGCACTACAAAATGAGGGGGAAGTATTAGTTTGGTTGCTGATCTACTGAAAATTTGTTCTGATGCAAAAATGAGAAGTGAGCAAGTGATTCTTGACTACCTCAAATTTTGAGCACTTAATCAACTGAATCGATCCCATACATGTCTTTCAACCCCGTATCATGTCTAAAAGTGAAGCCAGATTTCTATATTACCTTTTATTGCAACAAAGTGATAATTTAAGAAGTCTTATAAAAACTTTAAAGATGTAATGATATATTACTGTTTACAACTGGGAAAAGAGGTGCCTTGCTACTGTTTGAGAATCGTAGTTTTTCATAAAATATTAGTAGTCTTGCACAGAACATTTGCTCTTAATGAGAGACTCAACCCCAAAATATTTGAGAGGTTATGATAAACAATTATAAAATAGTAAGTAAAAGTTTTTGTTTGAACTGGAGTGTGTATATCTCGACTATTGTTTGCAAAACTAATGGTGGTTTCTGACTGAATTCCTTCTGACAAAAAGTCGCTGGAATTGGTCTTTATGCTACTACCACATGATACCTTTCTCTAGATTATTTCTGCTATTATGAAGAGAACTGCAAAGGAAATGAGGAGCTTCCTGTGTAATCAACTGGTCAGCTGCTGTTTCCTCTATCAGGAATAGTGTTGGCGATTACTCACAGTCGCTGCGTTTGCATTGTTGTCCTGAGCATGGACTAAGAGGCTGTGAAGCAGTAGGAGGAAAAAAGAAAATACAGTGGCCATGGCTAAAATACTGCAGTTACAGAAAGAAAGTAGCTTTTTACTCCCATAGTTAAGCTTTTAAGTGCTTCTCTGTTTTAATGACTCTTTGGTGCACAATAAAATGTTACCTTTAACAGCCTTTATTGAGCTTTTTAAACGTGTAGCCCACCCTGTCTCTGGACTGACTTTGTTAATTGACTGCTTCTTCAGATGTCAGTGTCTTTTGATAATTTTGTTTACTCTCCTGCTCTGGCTTGTTTTGTTGGAGTGATGCTTCTGTGGTCTCTGCAGGACTTTGGAGACTCTCAGGGCTGTAAAACTCTGTCAGTGTTTCTGTGTGGACACCATTTGGGACAACATCTGATGCAGTGTTTTGTGGAAGATCTCTTGGCACTGCTGAGTAATTCCTCCACCATTTGTGTCATTCCTACTTGAGCTGAACCCTTGCCTTTTTATGCTCAGGACTTCAAAAAATATTTTGGAGGCTAGAGTAAGAAGCTGGGCCTTGGAGCTCTAATGTACTCGGCATTCAGTGGCTCCAGATGTTTTGGAGCAAACGCTATTTAATAGAAAATAACATCACCTTTGTATTTGATAACTTTAGTTACATACTTTGTTACTTTTAGCTGAAGCAGTAGAGAACTTTTTTGTTCGTGTGCAGTGCTACTCATAGGCATGGGTTGCTATTTAGTCCTCTAGTACTAAAACAAAAATATGAATGAAGTTCTCAGTTAAATGATTTAATAATTGAATTATAGTCTGATTTTTTTTAATAGCCTTTTTTAGGTCTATTATACTGAGTTTCAAATACTGTATTACTTTCATAATGTTTTGTTTGTTCGTCCTTAGGCAAGTGAAGTAGATGTTTAGACAGGGATGATGAAATTCCTGCATTCCCACAGATAACGAGCTTACTTCCCCTGTAGAAGCCAGCCTGTAGTATACTGCAGAAGCCTTCCTTGCCTCTGTAAACTGCTGTGATTGGTTTTATTTTGGATGTCAATAGCTACCCAAGGGAAGAGTATGTGGATGAGATTTCATATTTATATCTTAAGCTGGTAAAATGGCTTTCTAGCAGCAAGAGTGTTCTCTTCACTCCTTCAATTGAACAGATTTGTTTGGGTTTTTTTAATCCTTCTTTTATGCTGGTATTGGGTTTTATGTGATTCCATGGTGAAGTTCTTAGGAAAGCTGGGAGACTAGGATTAATTCTTGTTGGGATTTTCTCTCTGAACTAGCTCATTAGAGTTCACCTAAATGCTTGTGTTGAAACAATTGAAATGACACAGCTGGAGTGAGGGTAGATAGGGAAAGGGAAAGCCCCTTCCAATGTAACTGTTATTTGCTATTGGATTAGTTTAATGTCACGTTCTCCCTCGCTGCCGCAAACGGGACATACAGAGTAATTTTTCTCTTGAGGTAGCCATCCAGCAATCAACAATTAGACACTTTTTGGGGAATTTCTTTCTAGGTCTATGTGACTAGTACATTCCATGTTCTATGATAATAATGAAGAAGCATAAAAGAAGAAAGTATTCAGGTTCAGAATATAATTCAGAAAGTATAGAGATTTTCTTGTTAGATAAGCCTGTTTAGAGAGTAAGACCTTTCAGCCAATGAACTTGCTTCCAGTCTGGCAAAACAGACACTACTGTAGACTGGGAGCAAGTCTGGAACCCCACTGGAGAAAAGGAAGTTGGTAGGTAATTGGAATGTAAAATACTTTTTCGTGAGAAGGGCGCCAGCTTAAGTAGAAAACATTAAAATGTATTGTTATGTTGATAGCTACATGGTATCTTCTCTTTCAAATCTAAAAGTAAACAGAGTAGTGAGGGAGTAAAATCAGAAGCAATGTAATGTTTTGGTTGTGCAGGTGCCTTAGGAAGAAACCGTTTTATATGCTTGGGACTGCTTTGAGCTAGCTTTTGTGTTAGAATTGAGGATTTTGTAGTATGAGAACAGTTGAAAGAAAATATCACAAAACAGGGAGTGTAAAACCACTGTTAGTATGAAGATACTGTATGTGGTGTTACTGCAGAGAAAGCCTTTTTAGCTGTCAGCAGTTGTTTTAAATGCAACTAAGGCTGAATGTCATTCACCAAGCAGAGTGCTTGATGAAATTGTTGCCAAAGATTATACAACAGGATTAAGTAGGATTTGCAGAGAGAAGGCTATCAACAGATGAATTTTACCAAACAATTAGAATTACTATATAGGTTTTTTACAAGCTATTTGTGGCCTTGGTAGTCCTGTCAACCAACATTAAGATAACTAATGGCATTAATAAACTGCTTTGTAAATTTCAAGAAATGACCCGATTCCTTTAAATATAAAAGGAATTGTCATTCAAAATGAGACTTCCTGGAGGAGTTTTTGAGTGACAGAATTAAAAAAAACCCAAACAAACAAAAGTGCAGCTCTTTTTGGGACGTACTCCCGTTTGGAAGTTGTAATGTCAACCCTGTATTTGTTTTTAAGTGTTCAACTTAATGTGTCTAATGTCGAAAGCTGTGTGGCAATTTCATGTGTAAATCTGACTGTGTATTTGGTTGTATCTGTAGTGAATGAATATCCTGTTTTCTGAATGTGTGGTAGAAGTAACCAGAAGGATGTGAGTATGTATATGTTTACTCTAGATGAAGCTGCATGTAAAAGCAGCGTGGTTTTGTGTCTTTGGCCATGACCGATCATCTCACTAAATTTCATTCAACAGTGCAGATTTTCAGTTTGAGGTTTTTTAAGAACTATTTTTCTAGATGTTGATTATTCCACAGCCTTGAGGTATGGCTGTTTTTGCCCTTAAAAAGGAAAGGGGAAAGTAAGTATTTCAGGTAGGGAAGAAAAATAAAAACAGTTCAAAAAGAGGTCCTTTGCCCCATTTTCCTAGAGTTTGTGACAATAAGATTGCATTTAGTGGTACATTTTGACATTATATTATTACTTCAAACCTGCTTGACAAAGCTAACTTACTTAGGAAATAACTTTTTGAAATCCAGTCAAAGGTTGGATTTAAATCGGGATGTTTAGTTTTGAGGTTTGGGATAATTTTTTTTTTTGTTAAGTCTTCAGTTTTTTTTTTTCATGTAGATTCCGAGCTGCAGTTTGTCTACTTCAGGAGAATCAGGTGCTTGTTTTTCTGTTAGGCTTGTTAGCATTCCTACTTCAAACTCCTGACTAATTAGCCTGGTTGCCAAAGCTCCTGCATGCAGAGTATCAGATAGCACCAGCGTTTTTCTAGTTCAGTCAGCATAGCTGGATGTCTTAACCCTGTATGGTGCTGATTCCAGCTCATTCCACAGGACTGAGAAACCGGGGTAACACAATCAAGTTTATCAGTACAGTAGAAGTTGGCTCAAACTTTACTGGCTGTGTCAGCATAAATATATGGCATGACCCTTGTTGCATTATGTAAAAATGACTCTTGTTTTTTATGGTTTCCTTTGATACCCTGTTGCATTATACTGAAGCCTTATACTAAAATAGTGAAAATGAAGTGTTAATTACAAGAAGTGAATCCAGACAGCTGTTCATTTAAGGGATTGTTGGTGTCACTTCTGTCATGTAGTGAGAGTTTATTTCCTGGATTTGCAGTATAGAGGTTATACTGAAAGCAAATAAATAAGAATACTTTGTCAAGTGAATGTCAGGTGGTTGAAGTGAAGGTAGTTGCTGGTGTCAGCTTATCAATGCGTACCAGCTTGTCAGATTTGGGTTTTCATTGATCTATAGGTTCTTCGACTGAATCTTCAGCCCATGGCAGGAATGTGAAATTGCCCCTGTAAGTGATCAGAAAGAGACAAGATATTTGATTTAGCATGTACTATGTAGTGTATGTGCTTCTGAACGCTGGAGAATCCAGGTGGGAGGGAAATGTTAAGAATAATTTTATTTGTGCCGTCTATAATAAAACTGTGATCAGCTTTGGGAAGACAGCCACAAGAAACCAGGCTTCATGAGTTTGATTGCTGGTGGAAGTCCTTTTTTCAGTAAGGCAGCTTTCTGTTGTAAGTAGGTTGACATCTCTGTTGGAGATACTGAGTTTTCACTCAAAAAGAAATATCTCTTCAGCTTTTAGTAGTTTCACAGATGAACTTGAAAACTACTTGTATTGTCATTTTTTTATGGATTTAAGACTACTTCTAAGACATTCTTCTACCAGAGTTTTATTACAGAGGAAAAACTGTGATCTTTTTAAGTTGTAGAGAAATGATCCTGTAACTCTGGAATCTAACAATTTGTATGCCAGTTATAGAAATAACCTTGAGATTACAGTATTCTAAACTTTGGTTTGTGACTGTAGAAAATTAATTTATCTAAATGCCATGTGTTTGTGGAATAAGTCTTTAAAATATTTAAGAGATTTGCCATTCCTGTAACAAGCTACAGTATCCACTTAGCTCATCAGGACTGCCAGTCTCTGCTAGGCTGCTGCATTTCTGCTGCCTTCTTTGGTCTGGTGCTTGTCTGACCTGTGTAAAGACTTCTCAGCCAAGCCAGCATAGCCTGAGACAAAAACCAGTAAGTGCCTGCTGGCTTATGGTGCTGGAATCAGATATGTGCTCATGTTAGGGCAGCATAAAGTGTCCAGCTTGGCAGAGGTTGCTGTTTCATAGTTCCTTCAAGTTCATATAAGGTGCCAGCAGAAGGACAGTTTCCTCCGACTGCTAGCACTGACAATTTCCTCCACATTGAATGAAGGGAAGGGAAATATCTCTCGAGTTAACCTGATTCATGTTGCTGTACAGCTGCAAGATGCTGGTGCCTGTCATAAGAGAGGAGGTGGGAATGAGTGTGTCAGTATGAGGAAGTGCTTTCTGCAGCACTCGAGTTTCTATTGCTGACTGTGTGTCTACACTTTTAATGTTAAAGTGAGTAAGGGCAGTCTTTTTTGTGGCCTAATTGATGCCTGAAGATGCTTTAAATACAGGGATTGCAGCTCTGAAAGTAGCAATGCCAGTGAAAACTCAGACTTCCAGCACCTGAACTTTCATTCTCCGCCTTCAATTTTCCTGTCGTGTTTTGGTTTGAGATGGATGTAATAACCTGTTTCTCTTCGTCTAAATGGTACTGTTCAAAAGGAACAGTCTCTAACACAGTAAATAGTATGGAGAACTCTGATTTATTTCAGTGGGTTTTTAAGATGCATCTGAAAAATTATATAGGCAATTGTCTGTACTTTTAATTCTTCTCCTCTAAGGTTTCTGGAGTTGCTCCTTAGCCTTTGTCTCTTAGTTGCACAACAGTGACAGGTTGTAGATAAATGGTAGAAAGATCAGCAATATTTTATTGAGGCCCATTGCTATTTGTTATTTTTCCTCTTTTAAATATGTCATGATTAATTCAAAGTAGGCTTTGTTTGGTTTTGACTGGCTTTTTACCTGGTTTCAGGTATGATTGAACTCTGCCTGTACCACTCTTCTGTTGTTGGAGACTTTCAGGATATTTTGATACACCAAATGTCTATAAATTACTGTTCCGTTTCATTTCTGTCATGTCACCTCCTTCAAACAATTTTCCTAATCATTATAATAACAACTTTGTTAACAAGCTTTTTTTGGGTATATTTTTTTCTTGGAGTATGTGTTGGTGGTCACTGCAAGGTCCTCAGTATAAGGATGTTGGCAGAGTCACTCTATGATACCAGCATCAATGTAGTTTATAAAGGGTGGTATGTTTTAACTTGGAGATATGATTTCATTTCCTGTAGCTTTATTTTTATTTTGCATTTAATCAGTCTAATGAATGATTAAATAGTTACCAAACTGTTGATAGTGCTTATTGTTGAAAACATTTAGTTTGGTTTGTTCAGTTAACTGCAGTAGGTTTCATTTTGTACAAAGAGCAGATCTGCGTGTACTCTGGTTGATTGTGTAAATGCTGTCCACCGCAGCTTAACAAAGCACACCCTGCAGGGGGCAGACAGCAGCTGTGTTGCAAGTGCTGTGCTGATTTTGCTGATCACTTACTGTAGGTTTGAAACTTAGCAGTTGGAAGGTAGTGTCTGTCATGCTTTTGAGGAGTGCCCTTGGCAAATTTTTTTTCTTTAATGGTAGCTGCTTTTCAAGTCATAAATCTTACGTGAAGACACTTCATGTTGCATGTGTAATAATGTCTTTTAAGACATAAAGGTTATGTAAAGGTTATGAAAACGTCAGTGTATTCAGAATGAAGTATGGTTGATGGCTGCACACAGAATGTGGTGGCTCTGGTAAAAGACTATTCTGAAAACAACTTGTTTTGTTTTGAAGTTGGTAGGAAATAGTCTACTTTATCTATGTGGTGTAGATGGGTCTCTTTTGAAACTTAATTTTTTGATCTCTGAGGTGTAAGTTAGCAGAAAAGTATTGAAGATTACAGTAACATTTCTTTCATGCCAAGAGTTTTTATGTTAATTAGTCTTGCTGTTGGGGACAGATAGGCGACAGGAAGCAGGGACAATGCATATTTAGTATACAGTAAAATATTTACATCTATGATAATTCAAGGCTCACATGGGCATTCAAGCTGCATTTATGCAAGTTAATTCTTTTTTAATGGATGTGATAGTTATAGACTTGAATTTCGGCCTTAGTTTAAGATTTTGTGTACCATTTGTCATATACTGCAGTGGGTTTTGCATTGACTTTGTTGCATTACATTTATATTGTGAAAATGTTTGTAGTACCTCTTATTTTTTGGTCTTGAGGTTTTGTTTCATACTGTAGTGGGGCTGGTTCCTAAGATGTAGTTTTCCTCAGGAAAATAAAGAGGAGGTTTCATTTAGTTATGATCTTTGTGTTGTGGGTTATTGGTAATTCGCTCTGACAGAAAGCTCAGCTGTTGGTCCTGCTTCTGTGAACATTACAGTGTCTAAACTGTTGTGGCAGAATGAGTCACTCTGTAGTGGAAAGTCTTTGTTGATCCAGGTGTCAAAGGTTTGGAAGAGGAAATAAAGCTGATGAAAACTATTTTTTAATAGAAGCTGTTTTTTCATCTGTATTGTTCTTCCTTTCTTCTGTTAGCTTAAAGGTAGTCCTTCTTTAATTATGAAGCTGCACTTTTTGAAGTTAACTTAAAAACTGTAGCTTAACAAGAACACTACTTTTCTTTGCTACATGGAAAACAGTTTATGACAATTACCAGGATTTTTTAAAAAACTATTTGAAATTCCCTTTTAAATAATCTTGTATATCCTCAAGTTTCAAGTTGAGCAGTCATTATGGGAATTGAGTGCTAGAACTGGGAATGAGTGCTAGAAACCTCACCCTCATGTAATTTCACAGTACTTATTCCCTTACTGATTTAAGTGGGTTTTAAAATATTGTAGGAAATAATTTTTTAAAAATATTCTTGTATTCATTAGAATTCCACAGATTTGTTGTGTACATATGGGTTTTGGACAGGCAGAGGAAGCAGTTCCATTTTACTGTGTAGACTGACAGCAGGTCAGATACAAAGGCATTATATGAATGTTTCAGAATATCCTGCAGTGATAATACTGTTGCTGTGCTGACCTGTTATATCAATATTGTGACCTGAATTCATTTGAAAGCAACTTGTATATGCTTTAGTTCTAATTTTTGAATTGTGTATTGGTTTTATTGTTATTTTTATTCTATTAGCAAAACTCCTGAGCAACAAGCACACGTATCTGAATAGTAATTGCAGCTTAGTTGTCTGTAGATTTTTGCCTGCAGAATTTGAATGGGGCACAAAGAAAGATGGGATGTTCTTAGTGCTGGATTTTGGTATTTTCTAGATGCAGTCATGCAGAATGTGCTTGCAAGGCAAACAGTGTTACCAATGCAGCTGAAAGAGATCTAAGATAGCCTCTTGGAGGGGGTGCAGATGAGGATTTCTGAAGGGAAACTTGTATATTCTCTGCTGCTCCAGAGATGGAATAGAGTGCAGAACGAGTAATGTGTAATATGCTTAAGTATTGAAGTATGTAGGGCTTTGTGATGGATACAGGTGGGATAGGAGTTTAAAAGCTGATGGGTATTCTTTGCTGGCTTGTGGGAGTAGTAGTCTTGATCTCATTCATTGCTGTGCCCTACATATTGTGATAAATACTCTCTCATTATTTCTGACACTTTAAAGGAGGGGTTTCCTTTCTCATATGTGATCATGGCTGTAGATTATGGCTCCTGGATATTACTGTTGTGTTTGCAGAAGCCTCTCACATTCTTCAGGAAGTCCAGGTTTCCCTGCTGCAAATCCCATTGTGTCACATTTCAGGCTTTTTCCAAGCTTTACATACAGTGCAGTCTTTTTATCTATTTCTACTTGTTTGTCATATTCCTTCTTGACTGTGATATTCTTGTGTAAAAAGAGTGGGATGATTGGCAGAAAGAGAGGTTTGGAAGATTTCTTTCATGGGGATTCTTTTTGTTTTCGATAGCCGGAGTATTAAACACCTTTGCCTTCCATAATTATTAACACTTCACATTTGTGGATATAACCACTCTTCATAACTGGAGAAGGGAGCTTGAGATGCTCTTCACTGCATCTTTTACTTACTTGCATTTCTCTACAGTATAACTTCAGCTGAGTAATCTTGATTATTACTGATTGCGGCTTTAAAACAAGAATCCACCTTTGACAACTGTAACTGGGAACTAGATTTAAGGATCAAACTATTTTGAGAAACAGGAATCACTTTTGTGAAGCCTCATGGAAAACATTGATGATGACTGGTATGATAACTTGTACATCACATCTTCAGTTTTAAGTGTGATTTCAGTGTTCTGTGTGACTGACTTTGTTGTGTATTAAAGTTTGTTTGCTTCCTGCTTTTGTATTCCTCTTTTTCATTTAATGATGGTCTGAGGTCCTTATGAGAATGTCAGAGGAGAATGATAGCACTGAGAATGCTGATGTTTTTAAAGAATGTTTAATCAAAGCTTTTCACGAGATTTTGCAGAATTTTGAAGTCTTTTCACTTTGTGATAGTGTTGTTTCAGATGTTTCATTGTGATGCTTTCGTGTGTTTTTGTTCTCTAAAGACACACTTTTGGAACATTTAACCCATTGGTTTTGAGGCAGTTATTGCATGTCATTGACTTCATGCAAAAAGTCGTAACTAGGTATTTGAAATGCTTTTATAAACTCTTCTCTTTGTGCCTAATGAAGAGGTGGTGCAGCTTACTTTTGTTTGTAAAACAAAGAAACGATGGTTAGCTGGCAATTATTATGTGAATTGAAACCTTTGAGTAGGATATGCTTTTGGAAGCTACCGTAACTTCATTTGATAGTGATAAAAAGGAACAACTATGCTTTATATTTGAGGAAAGTGGACTTTATTATTTGAAAGGCCTAAAAGGATGACTTTTGCTATGTGCTGTTTAATATATATTTTGCAGTCTAGATGATCAGAATTAAAATTTTGTGAAAATTGACTGTGGTTGTGTGGCTGAAGACTGGTCTGTATCCTTGCATTCCTACATGAGCACAGCAGATACATAAAATATCTGATGATAGAGCTAAAATTGCTTATGATGCATATAAATTCCTGAGAGTAATTTAGGAGTTTTCATACACTTTAGGTAATTAGTCACTCCTGAAATCCAGAAAACATTTTAATTTCTTTTTGTTAACTGATAAATGGCAGTTCTCATCTTTAGAGTGAGATGGTTTCAAGAGATTTGTAAGTGTTTTGGGAATTTCCTTTGCTTACAAGAATATATCAGGGAATAATAGATACTTCTGAATCTACCTGTTTTAGGACAAGCGATTTTTATTCTTTAGCCTCTTTTCTTGACAGAAGTTCATATTATAAACGGCAGTGAACGTGCCTAGCAGTCTTGACAGAGAAATTCAGAAGCGAATGAGTTTGAGGATGAAACACAAAACTCTGAAAAATAAACACTTAAATGCAGAGTTAGAGTGGAGAGTGGAAATTTAAGTGCAGTGCTTACCTTGTCTGAGTGTGAGTGGTGGCATGTGTCTCTGTGTAACTGGGATTTATCTGCTAAGCACATGGCTGAAAAGTTAAATATCGTTTAAACTGGAGCTATACACACACACACGAACACACGTGATATCAAAAAAATGATGAAGACTAGAAGGGTTTTTTTGTTTTGTTTTGTAGTCTCCTGTTTCCTGATTTTTTTGAAATATGAAACCAATTACTTTCATGTTATCAAATACTTTTATTTAAATCTGTAATAGTCTAGCAATACCCGAAGGTACAATTTGGAACATAATGGAAATGAAACATTAAAAGGAGTTTTATATGGGGAAGTGATAGAGGATTGTGATGCTGTAGTGCAGTTTTTTTTTTATTTCAACAGAAAACTTTGGAAAAAATATGGGGAGAGGACTAGGACATGGACGGTGAGGACACAGCTTGAGAACATGCCATAGAAGAGGAAGGGGGAAATGGACAGTCAGTGGTGCATTCAGCTGTTTTAATATCTGGATTCTCAAATAGCAATACTTTAGAAAAACACATGACTTCTTTTAGAAAATGGAAACAAAACTTGTTTATACAGACATTGTATCTTGAGAATTCAGAATGCAGTTTTGTCTAGTCTGCTTTGTTAGTGTCTGGAAGTAGAAAAAAGTTTTAACAGTAAAACATAAAATATTAATATTACTAATATTAACAACAACAACAAACATGGTAGTTCAGAAAGCTTCTTGAATTGTTTTTTACATCTTCTCTGAATGGACCTATGTCCCATTCCCTTGCTTTTTGATCTCTGCTGTATTGTTAAAAAATCTGCAGATTAAAAGCATGGCTAGNAGGGAATAATAGATACTTCTGAATCTACCTGTTTTAGGACAAGCGATTTTTATTCTTTAGCCTCTTTTCTTGACAGAAGTTCATATTATAAACGGCAGTGAACGTGCCTAGCAGTCTTGACAGAGAAATTCAGAAGCGAATGAGTTTGAGGATGAAACACAAAACTCTGAAAAATAAACACTTAAATGCAGAGTTAGAGTGGAGAGTGGAAATTTAAGTGCAGTGCTTACCTTGTCTGAGTGTGAGTGGTGGCATGTGTCTCTGTGTAACTGGGATTTATCTGCTAAGCACATGGCTGAAAAGTTAAATATCGTTTAAACTGGAGCTATACACACACACACGAACACACGTGATATCAAAAAAATGATGAAGACTAGAAGGGTTTTTTTGTTTTGTTTTGTAGTCTCCTGTTTCCTGATTTTTTTGAAATATGAAACCAATTACTTTCATGTTATCAAATACTTTTATTTAAATCTGTAATAGTCTAGCAATACCCGAAGGTACAATTTGGAACATAATGGAAATGAAACATTAAAAGGAGTTTTATATGGGGAAGTGATAGAGGATTGTGATGCTGTAGTGCAGTTTTTTTTTTATTTCAACAGAAAACTTTGGAAAAAATATGGGGAGAGGACTAGGACATGGACGGTGAGGACACAGCTTGAGAACATGCCATAGAAGAGGAAGGGGGAAATGGACAGTCAGTGGTGCATTCAGCTGTTTTAATATCTGGATTCTCAAATAGCAATACTTTAGAAAAACACATGACTTCTTTTAGAAAATGGAAACAAAACTTGTTTATACAGACATTGTATCTTGAGAATTCAGAATGCAGTTTTGTCTAGTCTGCTTTGTTAGTGTCTGGAAGTAGAAAAAAGTTTTAACAGTAAAACATAAAATATTAATATTACTAATATTAACAACAACAACAAACATGGTAGTTCAGAAAGCTTCTTGAATTGTTTTTTACATCTTCTCTGAATGGACCTATGTCCCATTCCCTTGCTTTTTGATCTCTGCTGTATTGTTAAAAAATCTGCAGATTAAAAGCATGGCTAGNAGTAGGATATGCTTTTGGAAGCTACCGTAACTTCATTTGATAGTGATAAAAAGGAACAACTATGCTTTATATTTGAGGAAAGTGGACTTTATTATTTGAAAGGCCTAAAAGGATGACTTTTGCTATGTGCTGTTTAATATATATTTTGCAGTCTAGATGATCAGAATTAAAATTTTGTGAAAATTGACTGTGGTTGTGTGGCTGAAGACTGGTCTGTATCCTTGCATTCCTACATGAGCACAGCAGATACATAAAATATCTGATGATAGAGCTAAAATTGCTTATGATGCATATAAATTCCTGAGAGTAATTTAGGAGTTTTCATACACTTTAGGTAATTAGTCACTCCTGAAATCCAGAAAACATTTTAATTTCTTTTTGTTAACTGATAAATGGCAGTTCTCATCTTTAGAGTGAGATGGTTTCAAGAGATTTGTAAGTGTTTTGGGAATTTCCTTTGCTTACAAGAATATATCAGGGAATAATAGATACTTCTGAATCTACCTGTTTTAGGACAAGCGATTTTTATTCTTTAGCCTCTTTTCTTGACAGAAGTTCATATTATAAACGGCAGTGAACGTGCCTAGCAGTCTTGACAGAGAAATTCAGAAGCGAATGAGTTTGAGGATGAAACACAAAACTCTGAAAAATAAACACTTAAATGCAGAGTTAGAGTGGAGAGTGGAAATTTAAGTGCAGTGCTTACCTTGTCTGAGTGTGAGTGGTGGCATGTGTCTCTGTGTAACTGGGATTTATCTGCTAAGCACATGGCTGAAAAGTTAAATATCGTTTAAACTGGAGCTATACACACACACACGAACACACGTGATATCAAAAAAATGATGAAGACTAGAAGGGTTTTTTTGTTTTGTTTTGTAGTCTCCTGTTTCCTGATTTTTTTGAAATATGAAACCAATTACTTTCATGTTATCAAATACTTTTATTTAAATCTGTAATAGTCTAGCAATACCCGAAGGTACAATTTGGAACATAATGGAAATGAAACATTAAAAGGAGTTTTATATGGGGAAGTGATAGAGGATTGTGATGCTGTAGTGCAGTTTTTTTTTTATTTCAACAGAAAACTTTGGAAAAAATATGGGGAGAGGACTAGGACATGGACGGTGAGGACACAGCTTGAGAACATGCCATAGAAGAGGAAGGGGGAAATGGACAGTCAGTGGTGCATTCAGCTGTTTTAATATCTGGATTCTCAAATAGCAATACTTTAGAAAAACACATGACTTCTTTTAGAAAATGGAAACAAAACTTGTTTATACAGACATTGTATCTTGAGAATTCAGAATGCAGTTTTGTCTAGTCTGCTTTGTTAGTGTCTGGAAGTAGAAAAAAGTTTTAACAGTAAAACATAAAATATTAATATTACTAATATTAACAACAACAACAAACATGGTAGTTCAGAAAGCTTCTTGAATTGTTTTTTACATCTTCTCTGAATGGACCTATGTCCCATTCCCTTGCTTTTTGATCTCTGCTGTATTGTTAAAAAATCTGCAGATTAAAAGCATGGCTAGTGGGCAGTGGAATGTGTCCTCAGCAGAAAAATTTCTTCTTTTTAAAACAAAAAACAAAAACAAAACAAACAACACC
>VYXC01000743.1:2995402-3256755 GCA_013397175.1 Platysteira castanea
CCCCCCAAAAACAAACAAAAAAAAAAAAGGAAAAAGCTAGTGGAATCTTATCTCCATATAGTAACTTACAGAGTACATAATGAATGGAAAAGATTAGCAATGTGCTCATTTTTCTCTTTTAATTCTTGCTTCACCAGTACCTTGAGATGGTGGTGGGGAAAACGGTGTATAAAGGGAAATAAATGTTCTAAATGGCATATGATTGTGCTTCATGATACTTTTGCAGAAAACTCATGTGTTGTCTTTTGCAACAATCAAACAAATGGATTGAAACTTTAAGTTAATTATAAAAATACTCTGGCTGTTTTGTGAAGCATCACGGTTAAGGAGTATTAGCAGAAGGAGCAACCATTTAAATCAAATCCACACAAAAGAGTATGTGGAATGTGGCTCCGAATATTACCTGCAGGAGTGCTCTCCTTTCTAGAGATCATGACATGCTTAGATTCATTTTTCTTGCAAGAAGTACAGAACTTTCCAACCCGGTTGGAAATGCATACCCGCCCCAGGAAAGCTTGGTAAACCTGTAAGGGGCAAGTAGTAGTGAAGTACCTACGCCTGCTGAGAGTTAAAGATGCTGTGTTGGAGGTACAGACCAAGAGCATGCCAGCTATCAAGAGATGTGTGAAAGGAAGCTGGCATGACTGAACATCAGGCAACGTAGTTTGTGGAAAGCTGAAGTAGTATCCAAATAAGGAAAATATTGAGGATATAAAACAAACAGAATATGAAACCATAAGATAGAAAAAAATTGAGGAATGCTTTCAAATCAGCATTTGTTAAGAGAGAAAAAAGCAAGGAAGCAAGTTACTAGAACCAGAAAATGTTCATCCAACAACTGTAGGAAGTGAGAGAGGAAGTAATTTTACGAAGAGGTCTGTAATGGCTCTGTTAGATGGACACCTTCAGGTCGTTGCATGGAAATGCAGTATGAAGCCAATATTGCAAAGTACATTCACTGGTGATGTTATCTGTGTGAGTAGAAACTGCATTAACTTACAGAATTCATGGACACGTGGTATCTATTTTAATAGACTCTAGAAAGGTCAACAGAACTTAGAAAAGAAGTTGTGCTTCAGACCTTTTGGAATTCCTTGAAGGAGTTAACAAGAACACATGTAAGGGAGCTCCAATTTGCTATGGTAGGTAGGATTTCCAGAAGTCATTTGGTAGCCTTCTGCATGAGAGGGCTAAGTCCTTGTATGGATAATTAATGAATTATTCTGTATATATAATTAAAGAGAAGAAATGAAATGGTCAAGATGCTTTTCAGAGGTGAGTGGTAGCTATTACAAAAATATTCATGGCAGAAGAACTGAGAACCTTTGGACTGATGCCTTAGGTTTTAATTTCTATATTTTTCAAATCCTGTACTGCCTAGTGTATAACTCTAAAGTTTCTTGTAGCTTGTTAGCTGCTCTCTTAGGCCAGATAGACACAACAAAGCCTCTCTAAGCTTGCTGTTCAAGGACACTCGGGCTGTCTTAGGCCCAAAAGGTGTAAACTAGGACCATGAAAGAGGTGGAGAAATTGAAGAGAGCTAAAGTTTTAATTGGTGAATTTATGCTGATATGCAAATGGACCAAACCTATATCTGTGTCAAGAACTCGTGACTTGTGGTCCATCTTGGGGTCCATTTTATGCAAGCAGCCTCTGGCTCCTCAGGGTGTACCTTGAAGGCCCTTCAAATTAATACCTACCCTTATTCCCTTACTCTTGTCTAGTCTCTGTTTCTAGGTGGCTGGGAGAAGGCATCAGTACAATAGCGGTTAAGTTCAGAGTGTGTGCAGAGGTGGGAGTTAGCTGGAGTGAGGAATGTGGAATCTAACTCCTTGCAGGAAGGAACACTGGTTTGGAAGTACAATAGATAGTTCTGTGGGAACAGCAGTGCAGGCTCAGAAAGACTAATTCTGTAAATTGTTAGGTTAACAACAGAGAATAAAACACAATTGGCCATTGTCTAGGTCCATGGTGCATTTCGTTGGACTGCTGTATTGGTGTAGGCTTGGGAGTATCCTGGGAAGAACAGTGCTTACTTCTGCATGTATCTAGGTGACACAGATGTTTGTCTAAGTGTAGGTTATTTAACTTTAATTGCTTTTTAAATATTCTTTTTTCTTTTCTTTTCACAACGGTCTTCTGAATGATAGTAGCTGAATGAGAGTAGCTTCTGAATGAGAGTAGCTTCAATAAATATCTCTATTCTTTGCTGTTCAAAGAAATGTTATGATGTATGTCCTGTGATCAGATGTAGCACTGGAAAGGCTTGTGCTTAGCATAAAATCTATCACGGTGCTCAACACCTAAGGATTTGCCTATTTGAAAGCCTCTGGAGAGTGAAGACAGAAGCAATGATTATTAAAATGTAGAGTAAACCTGGCAAAGTCAACTGGAGGCTTGAATATCCGTGATTCCCCTTGAGCTCAGGGCCCCATGATTGTTGGGATTTATGCAAGGGCCAAAAGTTGACCAGGTGGAGACCACTGGGGAACTAAAACTTGAATTTGGAGTTGTTGTTCAGAGCAATAGTGGAATAGCATTAGCGGACATTGTCCTCCTAAAGTTTGGTGTGCTGCAGGAGAGCACAGGCTCCAACAGCTAAGGCAAACACTTGAGGATGTGAATTTACAATAGTTTGAACAGACTGCAGTTGTAGTGCAGCCACGTGGGTGACAGCTGCTGTCCCTTTCTTCAGCTTGTGTTGGTGCTGGAACTTTCCTTCCCTCACAGAGTCTTTAGGGAGCTGTACCAAAGTAACTTTTAGTAGCTGTACTACTATCCTTTCTTAAAATATAAAATACAAACAAATCAAGAGGCTTAACTGCTTTAACAGGCTGTTTCTGGGACGAACAGATGCCAGCATGAGAGAGGAGTGCATGAAGGGGTGGACAGAGGTGAGAATCACAGGATCACAGAGGTGATCCTGTGACTTGTGTGACAGCAAGCTGTTCTTTTCGAGACACGCTGCAGTTCCTTGAGCATATATTTTTAGGGACTTGGGCTTCAGGGGCCTGTTCTCAATTAGTCTTCAAGATTTGTTTCTAGGTTTTAGAAAAGAGGTTTTATTAATTCTCCTGACGGTAGTTGTAAATTTGACTACCTAAAGATTCGAGTTCAGTATTTTCAGTAATAGATAGCCCTTAATTTCTTTTTGCAGGAGAGCTTTTTTTCTTTTCGAGTTTATAGTACTAGTGTTTAATTCTACTGTCATGAAAATTTTGAAAATTGTGATATTTGAAGGTCTGATATTTTCATAATAAATTTGTAACTAATAAATAATAAAAGAACTCTGAACCTTATAACTGTTAGCCAGCACTCAGATTTGTATTTTTATTTCTTTACAGGATCTCGAGTTTCATGGAGTAATGAGATTCTACTTTCAAGACAAAGCAGCTGGAAATTTTGCAACAAAATGTATCCGTGTCTCTAGTACTGCCACAACTCAAGATGTGATAGAAACTCTTGCAGAGAAGTTTCGACCAGACATGCGAATGTTGTCATCCCCTAAATACTCACTTTATGAAGTGCATGTCAGTGGAGGTTTGTATTTATTCATGTCCTTCCTGCATGCACATCACCATCATATCTACTCCCAGCCAAAGTATCTTTAGGTTTACCCCCAGCTTCTGAACCACTTGAGACTTGGGTTTTTTATTCCTAAATATGTTGCTACTAATTGTTTTTCAGGGAGTGGTTTTTAAAACTTAATTATGCATACCAGGCCTGCAGTTTGTGTAAGATTTGATTATAATTTATTAAATACTGTAATTGACATCCTGTTAATTTGTTGACATCTGTGAGAGAGTTGCTATTTTTAGGACTAGTAGGTAAAGACTACTAATATTTGTCTGTTTCAGATTAGAAGGTGGTAGTGTGTGTGGTGGTAGTGGACACAGATATAGAAGAAACTAGCTTTTGGTTGTGCTTTTTATTTTCTGTATTTCAGAAGTTACACAAGTGCTTGAACGACCTTAAATTCTGCATTTGAAAGACTGAAAATAATTTAATTTTTTCTACTTTAGCTTTCTTTAAAAATCTGTTAGCACTGTACCTATAGTCAAAATGAAATTATTTTGTTTGCACAGCAAGTTCCTGTTTTTTAACAGATGATTGAGGCATGCATGGTACCTCAATCAATAGTAGTGTTTCTTACTAAATGAAAGTAACTACGAAGACATAGTTGTTTTCTTGTGCATATGTACTGTCTCCTACTTCTCAAAGGGAAAATCAAGTGGCAAGACTTGCTTAAGTTTTTTAACTGTTCTGTCAGTTGTTTTTCCATATACTTAAAAGAGATGCAGTACACTAAATGAAATTTTGTCCCGGATCTGCATAATGTTGTGGGGGTTTTTGATTTGTTTTATTTTTAAAATTTTGTAATCTTGTTTATTTTTGTGCAGTCTTTGTAGAATAGTATTTCTTGGGCTGCAATCAGACTGTGGTCTACTTTAAAGTAAATTTAAAGTAAGAAAAATTACCATTTGGAAGTCCCAGGATGTTACAGAGTTCTAAACAATTTAACTCTAGATCTAAGTTCTCCAGAGTGGTAATGTTGTGTTCCCAGACTTAGTTCTGACAAAGGAGTTATGCAAGACTACCTTATGCTTATGTAGATACATGGAATACACTTGGGCTCGTTGCTGGAAAGGGGACATGTAATGCTACATTCCCAAACTTTCTTTCTGTCCCTATACTTAACAGGAAAACATCAATTGATGTGTTCTGTTAGGCAAACCTTTTGGTATTTTTAAGAGCTTAATTATAAATATCTTTGCTCTTGAGATATCGAGTAACTGTTACTGCGTTTCATTTTTTGAAGAAGAAAGAAGATTAGATATAGATGAGAAGCCTCTTGTTGTACAGTTAAACTGGAACAAAGATGATCGAGAGGGAAGGTTTGTCCTCAAGAATGAAAATGATACAGTTCCTCCAAAGGTGAGTCTTTACGGAGCACTCTAGTGGTAACAGCAGTTTTGAAATGTGTGGCGGTTTGTTATATGGGAAAACATAATTTCTACTTTTTTAATTCTTGAAAACAACTGCTGCTCCTGACCTTCAATATCTGGAGCAAGTATTTTTAAATACGTAAAGTGCATCTTTGCAACACAACATTTTTGTTATCATTCAGATGGCTGGTGATGCTGTGATCCATGTAGCTGTCTAGTACTGGAACATGTAATGGCTAGAGAACTTAAAGCTCGCTTTGTTCTGTTATGATGACTTTAAAATTTCCTCTAATAGTATATGGTGCCACGAGGTAATCCTGCCTCTTGCAAAGCTTTTAGAAGGGAATGCCGGGGGAAGTTAAAGAGCTAAAAATTATTACCTCCCTAGGTAACATTCTGTTTCTTGAAAAAAATGATGGAAGACTCTTTCCTTTTGTGCAGGGGTTTTTGTTTTGGTTTGGTTTTGCTTTTTTCGTTGTTGATATTTTTTTCTCTTACAAATGCAAGAGGAAGGAGCTGCCAACATCAGCCATACAAAAATTTGCTTTAATACTAGCAATTTAAACATTAAATTAGATTAGACTTCGGCTCCTGAAGTCATATAATTATATATATTATATGTAGCTTGGTTGCTTATAGCTGTGGAAAACATGCTGTTCAGTGTGGGCTATCTTAAAGCAAGATCTTGTGCTGAGCACTAAATTTCCTTTGCTCTTGGAATTAGAGCTTGTTAATTTTAGTTTTAGTGCTTTGGGTATGGATACATGAGCTTGTACTGTGCTTCTGACTACGGGATACATCCATGCTACAGGGCAGAAGGGAAAGTTAATGATGTGTTGCACTACACGTAGAAACCTTGAGCTATTCCTTTTAATTGAATTAAGCGATCTTCAATCTTCCTTCTCTGTGTTCTTCACTTCCTGATAGAAGGGAGAAGATCTGCATCTTCTTTCTCTCATACTCTGTAATCTTCTCTACAGAAGGCAGATGAGCCTAGGATTACAGGTATCTTGTGTCTGCAAGGAGCAGGAGTTGAGAACACTGGGAGGAGAACTTGGAAAAATACACCATGGGGGAAAAGTCCTTGTAATATTTTTCCTTCTGCAGTTTATTCTTATCTGGTGCTCCAACACAGTTGCCTTGAAAGTGGATTAGGCACAACGTTGTTACAGAGTATTTTTACTCGGAAGCAAAAATTTGTTTTGCAGCCTTCAGTTAATCTTTTGGGGCCAAGTAGATAGCAGGCATTACTCAAGTAAAATTCTGCAGTTTTTTCACTTTCTTGAGTAGAATCAGTTCATACCTTCTTTGAAACGTGACATTATATTTGCCCTCTCTGTGTTTTTCTCAAGAGCATTAGTTCCATTGCTGTGTAATGGAGTATTGTTGCCTGGAATGTTGTTTTTTGGGCCAATGATACTGTGTCTTAAACAGATTAATCTGCAAAGTTAAAACCAATACTAACTTTTCTTTGGACTGAAATTGATGTAAGGTGTTTTAAACTCATTTATTTCAGAAAGCTCAGAGTAATGGGCCTGAAAAACAAGAAAAAGAGGGAGTAATTCAGAATTTCAAGCGAACTCTCTCAAAAAAAGAAAAAAAAGAAAAAAAGAGACGTGAAAAAGAGGCTTTGCGACAAGCATCAGATAAAGATGATAGACTTCTTCACGGGGATGATATGTAAGTAGTTTAAACTTATTTTTTAAAAATTAAAGGATAGTTGTTTTTAAGTGCATTAGGAAAAGAAAAAGCATGACTTGCAAGCACATGCTAACTCAGCTTTCCCATGCTTTGCAGTATTGGAAATTATGATGAAGTTAGGGGTATAATGTAAAGTTTCTTTAATGCCTTTCCCCCTGCCCCCATCTTTAAGAGGCAGAAGATCTCTTGTTTTTGGAAACTAGTAGCTAGCAGTCCTTAAATTGGTTGTTTATTTCAGGTGAGCATGGGTATATGAACAGCATTAACCTTAGCAGAAGTGAAATGCATGTAGAAACCATCTTAGAGTAACTTAAAGGAGCTCCTATGTCTATGAATCCTACTGCCCTTTTATCCTTTGTGAAGTAATGAGGATATATGTATTTTAAGCTCTTAATGACATTCTTTTTATTTAAACTAACTTGGCAGTGAGAATTTTCGCCTTGCAGCTGAGGTTTACAAAGATATGCCTGAGACCAGCTTCACTCGCACAATATCCAATCCTGAGGTGGTTATGAAAAGGCGGAGACAGCAAAAACTAGAGAAGAGAATGCAGGAATTTCGCAGTTCTGATGGCAGACCAGACTCAGGTACTTGAAGTTCTTCTGGTTAAGTCATAACAGTAAACGTTTTACTGGGAGAATATTCTTAAGACCAGCAACTCCTGTAAATTTGACTTAACTTCTGCTTTTTCCAACATTTTTTGCACATGGCTAGTTTTATCTGTGGTGTAACCGAACGAAGGATTTGTAAAGGTAGGATTCCACAGGAGGGTGTTCCGTGATGAGTGTGAGGCAAAGCTTTCAGTGGTGAGCAGGCTCATGAGAGTGAGTATGCTCCTTGAGCTTGCTAACAGTGCTAAACTAGGAAAGAGGGAAGGATGGACTTAGACTGGCAAACTGAGGAGGCGGGCTGAAATAACTGACGTTCATTGTACTGAGAACAAGCTGAATGACCTGAAAGAGAAAATTCAATCAGTATCGTAAATAAGAGATGTAAAGGACTGATTGTTCTGCATAAAGGATTCTGGTAGATCTTGTGAATAACAATGATTAAGTATTTCTCATTCATGGGGTGGGGATATAACAACAGTGATTGTATAAACACCATTAGAAAAGAACAAGTGAAGCAATGTTAAAACTGATAAAATCTCAGATGATGTATTCTGTTCATGGAAGAGTAATGAAGAAAGAGGTGTAGGAAACATTGTCTTGAGGGTAATCTTAAATGGGCTTGTTAAAGAGGGGAAATTCTTGAAGGTCAGCATAAACTTCCTGTCAAGATGGGAAAGGTCTGTTCTTCAACTAGTCATTGCCACTATTTAATTTTAACTTAATGTAATACTAAGCATAGTGAAACACTGGGAAAAAGGCTTCATTAGATTAATTATGGAAATATCACTGGAGATTTTTACCAATGGCAGAGATAAATCTATTTTGGGGATGTTACGTAATTTTTCTTGTATTAGTAGAGTAATGGAATTATTTCTGAAGGGGTATTCTGTTAGAAATATAATAAATGACTTCACGTCTCTCTTTTTATTCTCTGGTCGCATTGTTAATTCCATTTTGTTTCCAAGGTGGGACGCTGAGAATTTATGCAGACAGTTTAAAACCAAATATACCATACAAGACAATCCTGCTGTCCACTACAGATACTGCAGATTTTGCAGTTATTGAAGCACTGGAAAAATATGGTCTGGAAAAAGAAAATCCCAAGGATTATTGTATTGCTCGTGTAAGTTACTAAAACATAGCCTTCTCACGTTTCATATTTGGTTGGTTTTTGTTTCCTGCAGTAGCTTCCAAACTAAACAGAATGACTAGGTTAGTTCCGTGACTAACCTTTTTTTCCCCTCCCCTAAATCTAACAGCTTCAGGAATTGTGAAGTGACACGTCAGGTTTTTTGGTTTTAAAACTTTAATCTTCCAATCGTACTAAATTACTGCTTGCTATATAGAAAAACATTAATACTGAAAATGGCATATTTCTTCATTTGGCACTGTGACTTTATACCACTAAGTGGGCTGATGATTCACAGATGTATAAACTAATAGTTCATCTTGTGGATACCTAAATTTGTGCACAAAACTGTTTCCCTAAATTAAGAGTCTCCACTCAGAAGTGGAAGTGCTGAAGTGAGCTCCATTGTAAAAGGTATATGTTGTGTACTGTTTCCTTAAACCTTGCAGTGGTAGCTGACCCCTCATTACAAATTTAAAAAGACTGATGTGAATTTAATTATTTTAGGAGTTCTAAACGAATTGCATAGAATTGTTGTTTCTTAGAGGTGTGCCTTTAATCAAAAAGTCCCATGGGCCGTACTGATTAAAGATTACAAACTTGTGACCATGTTGTCTTCTCAGGGAGAACAGTGACACTTGAAAATACTGATCCTTGTTTGAGTCCAGTGTTTGATTACGTTTTTGGCTATGACTTGTGTAATAAACTTGCATTTTTGGCTCCTTAAAATGTTGAAGAAATGGGGAAAAAGTTTGTTTCTCATGATACTATATTAGTTTGAGAGAGTCATGGCTACAGCAGAGACATGAGGCTGAATTTGGAAGATAGTTTTACTTTAGTCTGTTTAGTTCAGACTTATATATTACAAAATCTTTGAATATTAGGGAACTTATTAGGGACTGATTGCACCTTTACCCAGGAAACGGTTGCAAGTTGTTTTTTTTTTTTTTGTACTGTTGGTGTTCCCTCTTACCTCCTATTTTCTGATGTTGTGTAGGGATGTTTAATGTAGAAAATAGTCTGACAAATGTTGCTTTGATCTTGGGAAAGGTTAATGAAGTTTTTGCTGCAAAAGAAATTCTTTTATATTAGTTTTTTGGGAAGCACTTCTGGAAAATATTTTGTATTTTCTGAGTAACACATCTTCATACAGTAAGTTTCTGAACTCATTTAGGTTGTGTGTTTATGTTTGTTTGATATACATGAGTGGTCTTTGCTGACTAATAGCAGATCTGTTTTTATAACTCTTAAGTGTAGCAGACCTTATTTACTGACAGTAAGTTGTAGTTGGCTAAAATCTGCTTGGCCATCCTCTGCTGATAGAGTGCTTGGCTTTTAATATGTTAATTCTTCTTTTATTAATAAAGTTGAGTATTTTAAATCTAGATTTTAAAATCTACTTTTTTGCTAGATATTTTAGGAAGTTGCTTTCCTTGCTTGAAACATGTAAATACCCAAGAATTAGCCTGATGTGTCTTTAGTCACTGTTCTCTTTTTTGGAAACTCATAAATGCACTGCTAAATCGGTTCAATGGCATGCCTTTATATTGAAGTCTCATAGCTGTGCTCTGTCCCTGGTATGCCTTTTGCTCCTGTTCTTCTGACACTTCACAGTATTCTGTGTAAGACAGATCCTGCACATGTTCCTATTCTTTACATTTTGTTGAGTTTAGCTACTATCAGTGGAATATAGAACTTCAGTTTCTTACTGGTTGGGATTTTGAAACATTTAGTTCTCTTTGAGTGGCAGGTGAAGTGTCTTCTTTGAACATTTAAGCAGTTGAATTTACTTTAACTATTAAGATGAATTTTAAGTTATAGGACAAGACAGTTTTAAGGCTGTATAAGTACCTATAATAAAGGTGACTCCTGAAGTTTCAGGTGAAAGATAAACATTGTAAGACCTTTTTGTAACATTTTTGACAACTTTATTGTAAATGGCAGTTTCCTGTTGGTTATTTGCTTTTGTACATTGGTTTGCAGTGTATCAGGCTGTACCTTTATGCCTACTTCTAAAGTGCTTTTCTGTGTAAGCAAGTAGACACCAGTTTCTTCCAATGTGTGTTTCATTTGTTTCAGTTTGCTTGGTTTGAGTTTCTCTGAGTAATATGGAGTTCACTGCACATCTCTGAAGATGTCAAATTAATTAGACAGTCTTCCAAGCTACCTGTGCATACTCACTCAGGGCATTAGACTTCAGGCATGCAGCAAACCAGTTAACTCTTGAAAGTAGAATCTTGATTAGACTTTTTTATTTTAGCGTACACTTATTTTTTACTTGAGGGTAAAGCATAAATAACTTTTTTAATGTCAAGCAAAAATATGTGTTTCATGGTGAGTAGTTTTATTGGTGAGTAGTTTTTTAAAAAATAGTTGGTACAGACATGAGGCATAAAGTATTTTAGCAAGATCCATTGGAGAGGTTTTGTGGGGTTTGTTGTGTTGTCACTGCTGTTGTTTTGTTAGTTTTTTGTTTGTCCTAGTAGGGGCATGTGCAGACCCTGTGTTCCCAGTTTGTAAGGAAAATTTTAGATTAATTAATTACAATAAGTGAATGTATTCAAATATACAGTAGATATGAGGGTTTTTACTTAAAAAACATTAAAACGACAGAAAAGCTTATTGAAGACCTGTCACAGTGTGGGGTTTTCTTGTGTTAGACTTTTACTACGGACGGATCTGATTGCTTGATCTCTATATATTACTTATCACAGGGGGCTTAATACTCAAATACTTACCTTCCCTTACTTGTTTATTCCAACAAATGCTTTGGAAGTTAAGTCTGAAGATGCTATGGTCTTCATTTAAATTTCCTTAGCTTGTATTTTCTGCATGTTTCACTGCATTTTAAATTAATAAATATAGAATGGAATAACTTTATGATAATTTATATATGCTTATGAATACACTCACTATGAAGCAGAGCGTATTTTTCCTAATTCTCAGTTTTGTGTTTGGTTCAGTTTATAGACTGCTTCCAAAACTTGCGATATTAGCTGGTTTGACCCATCTCTATTTCCTGTGCTGTTGCAGAAATTGAGGAAATGTCTGTGCTTGATCTCAGCAGTCTGTATAGATGAAAATTCATGAAAGCATATTTAAGTGCATCTGTTTTGAAAAACTCAAGTAAATCTCTACCCATAAGCGAAAACCCAGTCATTATACAGACTTATTCTCGTGCTTTTCCACTATTTTAAAATGTACAGATTTCAGTTTTGTGGGTGGCACTGAGGCAGCATTTGCCTAAACCGGAGGTGTTTTCTAAAATGGCATCGTAATTATTGGAAGCCTCCTGGCCTGCAGGAGCTCACATGTGTGGTGTTTTGTATCTTTCTACCGGTTCTGTCACAGACCTTTTTAAAGTGAGGTATGTCTGAGTTACCAGCTCATGCTTCCTGAGAGGTAAGAGGAATGGTGACTGGAAGGCAGGATGAGGGGACCAGTGCTTTTGTGACCCCTCTTCTCTAGCTTGTCTAGTTCACCATTGCTGCCCTTAAACCCAGTGCTGAGTACGGGTGCTTATCCAAGTTCCATGGTAGAAGTAATATCAGGGTTCAAGTGGCACCTGTGCATTTGTATCTCATCTGTTCCTCTGGCTTCACTGCATTTGTTTTTTCTTTGGTTTCCTCCCCAGTCCAGGACTGGTCAGCTCCTGGTATGTGTGTATTTCTTGCATTGTAACTGGTTACCTTCTGTCTCAACGGCTTTGGAATTTTAAGATTGTTGCTTGTTGATATAGCTTGAAACACAGTGTTACCCTAATTATCCTGTAGGTGAAATTGATTTTAAAATCTGAGATGTGAAATGGGGTGGTTTGGCAAGATAAGATTTGAGTGTAGATGTGTTTCTGTTTCCCTCTGGTTTATTATACATTTTAATGTTTTCCTTCTTTTATAATATCTTGTCTATTTGAAAATCTAATTAAAGATAATTTAATTAGTCCTATGTTTAGCCCAGTTTTGCATAGAAAATGGTTTAGGGATTACATACTTTTAATCTTAAATGTACTTGTTTCCTTCTTGGAAGAAGATGAAAGGATGTTTGAGGTGGATCTGTGGGAACTTGGTTAACACAGAAAAGGGTGTGGAAAGGAGAGAACAAATGAGAGTGGAAAGTCTCTAGAGGGCTGCAGCATAGTAGGGTGCTGTAGCCAATGGCTGCATCACTTCAGAAGGTCTCACCTTGGTCATAGTTCAGAGATGGAAATAATTTGGAGTAGTTTGTTTAAAATAGAACTGTCTATGAATTTAAATAACATTTTTAGGATTACAAATGTGGGAGTACAATGTATTTTCTTTTATTTTTTGATTCAACTTTGAAATATCTGTCTTTAATAACTGTAATACTGCCTGTCATTTTTACATGTTCTTGATCGCTGTGGGGAGCAGTATTGCATGAAATTACAGGCTGTGTCTCCTTTAAGATCAGAGTTCATGAATCAAGGTTTCCCCCTTCCTCTGCCTTGTAAGGATATAGCTGTAAAAGGTAGGAACAGTCTGTAGTTCTGTTCCAAAAAGCTTTTGTTTCTTTCTTAAAGCTTGGCAGCATGAAGCGATTGTGTGAAATGCTCCAGTTTTGCCCTTAGTCCCTTGTGTAGACCAGGTAAATTTTGGGTAAGACAAGGATGCAGGAGGTATGACGTAGTCTTTGCCAGCTTGTTACGTCTTTTCTAAAGATACATATATGTTGCGTTAACAGAACGGCATTAACAAAATGAAAGGCTGATTCCAGTGTGTGAAATAATTCTGCAAAGTTCAGTTTCGTTTTTTGACTATCATCTCCACAGATTTTTTTTTTTTCCTTTTTTTGTCTTAGCTGATGAGAAATTGGAATAATTTTTTTTTTTACTGAAAGAAGATCTTGTCTACTTTAAGTGTAACTTGCTTTTCTTTGCTTTTTAGACTTATTTGGTGTTCTGGGAAGTGTGATTTAACTGTAGCAAGAAGCAAGAGAGAAGAGTTAGAAAATCTTGGAAAACAAAATGCATTCCAAGTTACTCAATTCATTCGCCTTATCTCTTGTTATAAACAACACATGCAGAAAAAGTAATCAGAGGATATAACCCTGAATGTTCTAATTGTCCATTACCAGCTCTGAAAACTGATAATTCTTTTTTAGGTCATGCTGCCTCCTGGTGCCCAGCACTCTGATGATAAAGGTGCTAAAGAAACTATTCTTGATGATGATGAGTGTCCACTGCAGATATTCAGGGAGTGGCCTAGTGATAAAGGTATGTCCAAAAAACCTTTAAGATATTTTTGTGCCTTGGGTTGTAAGCCGTGTTGTAGATGCCCTGTAAAGGAAGAAATTCTAACATATATTTTAGTGTGTTTTGGGCACTTATAATACTAGGGAGCATTATTTACTGTTTACTATGCATTGTTTGTAGAATTACATCATTAGGTAGTAGAAAGTTTTGCATTTCATCCTAAAGTTTCTAAATTATTCACTATATTGAAATATACTTTTAATCTGTGTGTAGTTATTTTTAAGTTAAAACTATTCTGAAGAAGTGAAAGGAACTTAGTAAGATGAAAGTAATCCTATGGGACACTTGTAGATTAATAGATGTTGGTTGTGTGCTTATTCACTGGCAGTGTGACTCAAAGGATGTATAATACTGTGTTTTAGGAGTACTGGTCTTCCAGCTGAAAAGGCGGCCTCCTGATTATGTCCCAAAGAAAACCAGGAAGATAACTGATGGAAAGCCATTAAAGGGGAAGGAAAGAGTTGACGGGTCTGGCTATGGCTCTTGCCTTCCTCCTGAGAAACTACCATACCTGGTAGAACTAAGCCCAGGTAAGAATTCTGGTTGTTTAATAATCTAAATTACATTATTATATAGTCATTTGGATTTTTCAAAAACAAGACTTTCTGTAAGCACAAGGAAGTTGATGTGGCAGGAAGTCTGTGCCTCCTGAGTTGTTCTTCTGATGTCAGATTCTGAATTGGAGCTAACTAAAGGTAGAGCTGCATATTGGTGTAATATCAAAATCTTAGCAGCAAATGTTTGGAGTGAAAAAAGGGGAGAAATTATTTACTAAGCTTAAATCTGATTTGCTTTGCATTCATAAGTACACTGTAGCATATCTGGTATTTGAGTGCTGTACATGGAAAATCACTTTTTTTAACAGGACAAGAACATGAACTTTTAAATCAAACTTAGATGTTAAGCATTTTTCAGCCAATATGGAACTTTCAGATCACTGGCAAGGCTGAGTTTTATTTTGGCATAGTTAGAACTCTCTGGGCTTCGTGGTAATTTGCAATTAATTTTATGATCTAGGAACAGCCAGGAGGGATTGATTGTGTATAGCACAACTACTGATAAAACATGCACAACTTATGCTCTTAATGTCTATCGTCCTCATGTTTATGGATTTGGATATGGACTTTCATTTTTGGTGATGGAGTTATATAAATACAGCTCTTTTTCCTATTAAGCGTAACTTGAGTACACTCAGGTATTCAAGTAAATGTTACAGTTTTAAGTCTGCTTGTGTTCCTTTTAGGAAGCAAGGTTGGAAATCGGTGGTGAAACTTTTGCTTGATCAGAACTGCAAAAAAACCCATTAAATTTATGGTCAAATAGTGTGGGGGGTTTGTTTATTTATTTTAAATCCAGATGAAATTATCAGTTCACAGAATATATGAAATGTACTATCATGTTCTACAGGTTGAGGTTTGGTTTGCATGTTAATATTTTGGGTTCTTCTAATAGTACTGTTGATTTCTTTTCTTGTTCTCTACTCTTTGTGGGATTAGTGTTATAGTATTAAAATGTGCTCTGGCAGTGGCGAGAGACACCCACTAACGGAGAGAGTAAACACAGTCTGAAGTGCCTCAGGTGCCAGCACTGTGTGCTGAGCTTCACACATTGCCTGTGGGACTGAGCTATTGTTCCTGTTTTTCTTCTAACAGCTTGTTGTCACTTCTCTAAACAATAAGGATTGTTTCATTCAGTAGCTTTGTAGTACTGATGTCTTTATATTCTACACAGTGTCTAAAATTGAAGGAGTTTAATGAGCTTCATCCTTATAAATTGAATAGGTGTTGTGTGGCTACGGTTTCACCCTTTCCTGTCTTTTCTTTTCTTGCCCCCTCCTCCGCATGTTCTGCATGGTATCTGTCCTGCTGGTGCTGCCTTCACCTGGGTCCTCTGCATGTGTTTCTAACCCCAGGGAGAAGGAATCACTTTGCCTACTACAACTATCACGCTTACGAAGGTAACGCTGTATTTGATACTGTTCTCTCATTAGTCACTAAAAACTTCTCCGACTGTAAATCTTGTGTTTCTTTATGACAAATGAAGGACTATCTTATTTATCTTAAGGGTTTTTTTTTTTCCAAGGGACTGCTTCTGTGGAGTAGTTATCTGTTTTGTCAGCTGCCATGTAATTATTTGATCTGTGAACAAACATCAAATAAATCATAAATGTGCTGTTATCCAGAGAGTTCAACCTTGGAGCTGCGGTTAACAGCTAAATTTCAGAGGGTAGTTTACAAGCAATGTTTAGTAGAACTAATAAGTTCTTTGATCCATCTGCTTTCAGAATTCATAGTTAAAACACGTATTGGGTAAATGGCATGAAACTTAACTGTGCTTTTCAGCATTTGACTGTGTTGATGCAGTGGACGAAATCTGTGATGATTTTTATGTTAAATAGTGTTTGGACCCCTGGGAAAATGACTTCACTTTCTACTCTGTGGTGTTCCATAGCATCCTTTGGTATTTCTGCTGCCTGGTTTGTGGTGTTGTCTAATATTAGTGGTGTATATCAAGGATTTAGTACTTCAGACAGTAGAGACTTGTTCAGTTTTTTGTGTAGTGTTTGAAATTGATAGCCTAATGTACAAATCGTTATGGATCTCTAATTCTCCCTAGAGTTTAGAGTAATGTACAGATGTGTTCTGGTTTGACCAAATAGACAAGAATACAAAGCCATTTTCTTTTCATTGTGAAATGTCTACCAAAATATTTTTTTCTTTCTTACATTTTTTTCCTATTTTCTCACTTTATTTTCTAGACTGCTATAGAAGAACTACATGTGGTTGTCAGTGTTGCTCACCCTTTCCTTTGTGGTTGTGGAGTGCAATACTGGGGTTTAAAGAACTGTGTTCAAACTTGCGTCCAGTGCTCAATTATGAGAATTGAATTCAGACTTCCGTTTCATTAACATTGTTATTCCAGAGAGCAGAAAGATCTCATGGAGCGTGCTGAACTGAAAAGCATGGATGGGCTCTGCGGGAACATTTGACCATTAACTAGGAAGATTGAAATTTGGTTGCATGTCACTGGAAAAAAAAAAAGATAGTTTTAAAAATCTTTATCTCAGTGTGTGAAAAAGAGGTCTTCATACTCTAGAGTTAGACTGTGTCTTTGGAAAAAAACCACTTTAGGATACTTGTATTTATTATAGAAATAACTCCAGTAGAAATGTCCTCCTGTCAAAACAGTGGCTGTTTATATTTTTGCAGAAGAACCTAGCAGACTCACTTTCATGCTCTGTGCAATTGCACAAATTTAGTGTTTGCTACTGAAGTATGTCCAGTTTTTCCACTTCTCCACAGCTGCTGATGTTGCTGTTTGTATGACTGTTTCATTGACTGAAGATTAGATTCTCTATGGTAGAGGATGCACTTCAGAAGCTTCTGGCTGTAAATGTGGAAGTCAGCAATTGTCTCTGTACCAAAGTCATGTGAATGAACTATTAAACTGAGATGAATCTGATAGTAATAGAAATAGACTGGATAGACTGAAGTAACATTCAGCAGCAGTTTGAATAGCTGATTCAGTCTCTATTATCTGTGAATATGGCTTTTGATGAGTTCAGGGATGTTAATAACTTCAGTTGTTCAGTCATAATATTTAAAGGCTAAGAAAAACGGCAAACCCCAGTTTTTTTAGATGTGAGCCTCAGATGCTACAAGCCTGAAATTAAAATTACAAAGCATAAATAAAAAATAAAAAGGCAAACCCATAAGGGTTTTTTCCCTGCTTCAGCACAAGAAAGAGCAACCTTGAGCTGTAGAACAGATCGCATTGGGAGATGTGGAGGACATGTAGATATAACAGCTTGGAAAGAAGAATTACAGGAGGTTGGAGAAGTTGGAAAGCCTAAGCCAGGGTGTTTCCCTGGCCTGCCTTCTTTCTGAGAATAGAACTGCAGTATGGCATGTGTAACACTTTTGCACATTAGCTTTGTTGTCTGTTACAATGAAAAAACGTTTACTATTGGCTCTTTCTGCTGGAAGTGCAGATCTTGTCTGAAATTTAATAGTAGGATTACCTCCTGAATTCAGCCTGATATTTCACATCTGCCCAACCGTCTCCTAAGCTTACTAGTTTTTAAACTCTTAGTAGTCAGGAACTTGTACAGGAAATATGCTTTGCAAATGCAGATTTAACTAATTTTAACTCAAAGTCCATTGTGTGACCATTTTTGTTAAAGTTTGGGCATACTTGTTTCCTCTGAGCTGATCTTCATAATTTGGTTGTCTGGTGCTGAGTCAATACTGTTTCCCAGATTTGTTTCAAGCATTGGACTAGTGAAATCAATTGAAATTATGATTTTCAAAGTGGTGTATGATTCACCTTTTGGTGGTGAAGTAACACATTTAAAATGTATATCCATGAAGGGCAGCCTGTCTTGGTTTTTTCTATTGTTTAAAAAATACACGTTTGTGTTACAAACCACTGACTTGATGTGCTTACAGTGACTATTCACTCCTGTTCATTACAGTTTTTTATAACATTACTGTTTGAAGTGTGAATGGTTACTCTTAAGTGCATAAACCAAGTCATGAAATCTGTTTGTATTGCATCCTTTGCTAAGATCAGCCTTCATGGACTGTCGTGGCTTGAAGAGTAGGGCCTTTGCCATAGGTATGGCAGAATGGGTATCCTGCTGTAGTGAGTTAAAATGAACACATTCCAAAGACCATTTAGGTGAGGTTCCAGCTGTTGAAAAACAGGAAATACAGTGTAGACTGTAGTATAATACAACTTTCCTTCCCTCCTGCATCCCTCCCCTAGATCAAAAAGGCCTTTCATCCTTCTTAGGATTTGTAGTAATTATCAAGATTAAGATGCCTTTTACTGTAGAAATTGGCTTTTATTACTGATGGAGTATAAAAAATAATCCAAATGACTTCAAGTAATTCCTTAAAATTTTCTCCTTTTTGTGGGAAGAAAAAATTGCATTTTTATCTAGTACTGTGGTTTTAATACAAGGTGTTTTTCTAGTTACAATGGACACTGCAGAGAAACAAAGGTCTTAATTTGCCTCAGCAGAAACATTCTGATACTAAAATATATTTTTTGAGTGAGAGCACACACACATGGGTGCCACTTTTACCGGACTAGGATGTGGGTAGGAGGAGAAAATACTTGACTTTTGGATTCCTAAATAAATAAATGAAAGAGCTACTCTAGGTAGCTCTAGGTAGCTACTCTAGGTAGTACGAGAAGAGATTGGAGAGAAGTCAGAATAGAAATTTACGGAATTTGGTGTAAGTAGCCAAATGCATTCAGTAATTGATTACATGTCTGCATTTAGTGTTACTGAAGATGCAGCCATGTAATTTCTGATTTAGTATTTTTAAGTGTTTAAAATTGCACACAATTCAAATTGCTGAAGATATTGTACTAGCATTATCTCCTCTGAGTTAGTGGTATTAAATGTATGTCTCTCTAAGACTCAAATACAGAGTTGAAGGTTTACGCCTCTAGATGAAAGATGTTTAGAGGGATGAATGGTCTTATGATTAATGCTTCTTTTGTGATGAATGACATACTAATGCTATGATAGTGTTTCTGTGTTCAGTAACTGCATATTACTATAGTATCAGCACTTAAGTTTAGTACTTACAGTACCAGTCTATGGACTAACTGTGCCTGGTGTCTTTATGTCCCAGTAACATCCCAACAGCCCCACGAGAAGCTTATTACTACCACTTTATGGTTAAGTGGTTTGCGTTCTGATTTTAATAAACAGGTCCTGGTTGTAATGCTGGGAGTTTACAACTAGATTTATGTAGCTTCTGTTTATATTGACTTTCACTTAAAAATTTGAAGATGACTAGTAGCCTACTGCAGACAGCATCAATGTATGTGCCATGGCTTTATTATATTCTCTAATGCTTTTTTGGAGATGATTTGAAATCATTGTTCGTTTCCATAGGTAAGCCATTTGTTGTCTTGCAGCCTCTCTTTTTTACAACTTTGCTTTGGAGAAGAGATTGGAGAGAAGTCAGAAATGACAGTATTACTTCAGTTTCCACTAGTATTTAAAGTTGTAGGATTTTCTGCAAAGTGGGGAGGATTTATATGTGTGCCAAAACCCATTTGTGTTAGCCCATGAAGGCCCTAGCTAAATTGTGTACACTTTGTATGTCCAGTGGATTTTGTGAAATTTTATTCTATTTGGACAGTATGTATTTCTGAGGAGAGTAGGAAGTTGGGCTTTATTTTTTACCTCATTTTCTATGAGATGAAAATATAGGTTAGTTGAACTATAAAAATAAGGCCAGGAGTGCTAAAGTCCTGTATATTAAGACTAAAGCTGTCACAGGTAAACATTTTGTAAGATTGTCTTTTAATATTGCTCTAGTTCAGTATCCAGTGAATTAGAAACAGTTTGGTATGTGGACCACTTGACAGTAGATATTGCTGATAACGTGTACTTTAGTGAGATCAGTAGATACTATTAATGTAGGGATCTGCAGGTGTTTTATTTTCTTAATCTTCTAAACCTATATTGGTATACCTATATAAAATCTTGGAGATTTACAAAAACTGCTGTTGTATTGCTTAAACTACTAAGGAAATAGCGAAGGTTTTTCAGAGCATGTTCAGAATAGTAGTTCTTGATTACTTTGTTCTTTGCAATGTAGAACAGCTGCTCCAAGTAGGCTTTCTCTACTTTCAAGTGTTCTTACATTACGAGGAGCAACCAAGTTCCCAACAATCTTGAAAGAATGTCACTCAAGTTTTCCTTTTTTTTGAACATTGCTATTGTGAACTAAGTTGGAGTAATGTAGAAATACTGTGTCAATATTTGACCTTTATTAACTTACAAATTAATATTTATTGCTTGCTGTACAGATGGTTCTGACTCCAGAGATAAGCCAAAGCTTTATCGTCTGCAATTAAGTGTCACTGAAGTTGGAACCGAAAAATTTGATGACAATTCCATTCAGGTATGGAAAAAAGCAGACTCATATTACAGTACTGATCCGATCTCTGGTGTGTTATGTGTAATTGTGGAAACTAATAAAATATGGTGTAAATGCCCATCAAAGCTTGAAGGGTGAAATATTACTGCAATTTTGTATTAATGGTCATAACTATCTGTTTTAATTTACTTCCACTCTTGATTTAAGAGAAAGGTTTTATTATTTTAAGTAAAATTGTTATTATTTAAGGGGTTTATTGTTTAAAATGGGGTTTTCTTTTTTGTAACTGGATCAAGTGGCTCATATCAGTGTTTTTGTAATTGCTTAATGACTTTCAAGTCCTAGTCTTAATCACTTGAAGGCAGGATTTTTAAGAGTATTAAACAAATATATTTGTCTTAAAGCACCCTGGGTCCATGTCAGTGCAGTTAGTTGATTTATAATTACTTGCATTGTGAGATTTCACATAAAACAGCAAGAGGAAGAAAACTGTATCACCAAAAGAGTGAAAAATTTTTCATCAAGGGACGTCTGCTGCACATGTTAGTTACTACGTGTTTTATTGTTCTTGTTGCATTGGAAAATGAAGTGAAACTCACTGATTTTAGTACCACTCATCTTTGTTAAATTCATAATCAAACGAAGTTAAATTACTAGTCTGTAAATAGGGTAAGCTACGTCTTAGTCTTTGTTTTTTTATTTCTGCTGCAGTGTAGTTTATTTATTCTATGTTAATTAATTTTATTCCCAGTTATTTGGTCCAGGAATTCAGCCTCATCACTGTGACCTCACTAATATGGATGGAGTTGTTACTGTAACCCCAAGAAGCATTGATGCTGAAACCTATGTGGAAGGTCAGCGTATTTCAGAAACCACCATGCTGCAAAGTGGAATGAAGGTTCAGTTTGGGTCTTCTCATGTGTTTAAGTTTGTGGATCCTACTCAGGACCATATTATTTCCAAAAGACCTGCTGATGCAAGTCTTATGGTCAAAGGTCCAAGACACAAAACTGGGTGAGTAAAATTTATTTTCTTCCTACCGAGGTTAGAAGGGGAGCCTTGGGAAAAAATAGAGAATGAGAGCATTATAAATGGCCAGTGACTAGAGTGTGAACTCATTAAAAGTGTTAGGTATATAATTTTATACTTGAGCTCCACCTTGTGATTTTATGTAGGATTAGCAAGTATCTTGTTTGAATACTTCATAATGAAAAAGTTTTCCTCATGGTCACTTCTGTGTGAAAAACACTGTAATGCCTTATTTTCATGTATTTCACAGTGCATCCAAGCTCCAGGAAAAGTCAAAAATTTGCTGAACGTTTCAGAGAATCTGGTTTTTGTTTCTTCTCAGATAATAACTTTCAAAATTCCACTAGAAGGATTTGGAAGTGAAGTAATCATGGAATGAGGCTGTGAAGATAGGGAACTATATGTCTCAATATAACAACTACTTTTTATAGTGTAATTACTCACCCTCTAGTTTCAATGTTACCAGAACTGACAATCCAGAAGTCCACCCCGTTGTTTCTCATTCACGCTTTTGATAGATGCATAATAAAAATACTGATCATAGATATAGTGACTTGTAGGAGTTCAGGTGTTTTGTTCAATGGCTGTAGAAATATTCAGAAGAAAAAATCTTAAAACCAGTTTGTATAGCAGGGGAAAAAACCAACATCCTATTTTCTGTCTTCTATGGGTCCAAATGAGGCTACTGTTGTTAATATACACATTACTGTACAATGTCACTTAGAAAAGTGACAGATTAGCTTGGAGATGAGTGAGAGAAAGATACCTAGGAAAAGAAGCTTATCTGCTGAGTTAATACAGGTGTGTGCTTTAACCATTTTTATTTTTTCTCCATTCTATTTTCATGTGGAAGGACACTGTGATTTTTGTAGGCCCTGTCTGCAGGAAGACTTCCAGCCATGTGGCTATCATGTAATATTCTTGCTGAAATCTTGAGTTCATTCTGCATTTAGCCTGCAGATCAATAAATAAGTGCTCTTGTGGGTTTACAGTCAGCTGGAAAGCACTGTATTACTGCAGAGCTTTATCTGGACAGTAAAATCAATGGCAAAGGGCTGTTGCAGCTTGAACAATAGAATATTTCTTAAAATCTTTAGAATAAGGAGGTAGTAATATGCATTACTATGATTTATGAATTATTTATGTTGTACCTTTAATACTAAAGCGCTGAGAAAAATTGTAGCTAGTTTACTGTAGTGAATACAATGCCATGAACATGTTTTATGTGTATTACATTTGTGTATTTATATTTTCTTGCTTCACTGGGAAGAAATCAGCTAAGAATCTGTTTTTTGCAAATGAAATTATCAGTATAAATATTTTTAGGTTTTATCAGGATAAAGAACTATTACAATATTAAAAAAAAGTTAGTATTAACTGGACTCGTGATGTAACCCTTGAATTTTAATTTATTAATTGTAATTACTTTGTTCCTTGTTTGTTAAATGTTTAATGATACCATTTCTAAAACATACTGGAAATGTTATCTTGCTTATAGAGCTGTCCAGGAAACCACATTTGATCTGGAGGGAGATATTCACAGTGGAACAGCATTACCAGCAAGCAAGGTATTGTATTATGACTAAGCCAGCAATAAATAAGAGCATGTGTAAGTTAAATCAAAATGACAACATCAGTAGTATTTGGGGAAATGTGGCCAATGCATCAGTCTCCCCATCCATTTTTCCTTGTGAATGGGCTCACATATCATGTGCATTATTATTTTAGATTTGGGGTTTTTTTCCCCAAAACCTTTTTGTTTAAATTTGTATTGGCATTGGGCATACATCTCATGTCAAGAATAATAACATTTTTTAGAAAGGGAAGCTCTCCAAACCTGAAGTAGTTTCTCCCCAAATTGACTTACGGAAAGCAGATTGCATGCAGGTAGAGTTAGAACTGCTACATTGTTACCTTGTGTGTTTAGCATATGGCTGTTGTCATGTGTGATGGGGTAAATAAATGTTTTATATAAAATGTGAAAGGGTGTTCAATTTTAATTTAACTAGGCTTTTAAAATTTAATGTATGTGACTGTAGACGTCAGTAGAGCTCCTGTACCCACACTGACTAAGCAAACTGTCTCTGCAGTCATAATTATAAACATTTTATGAGGTGATAATCTTTTCTTGCTTGCTTTCTGCACTTTCTGTTAATAGATTTTGTGTCAGAATTGCATTTCCCAAGAACAAACAAATAGAGTAAATGACACGATGGTTAATACCTTACTTGCTATGATCACATGCCTCAGATAAAATGAGAGAATGAATTATTTCAGCAGTATAAGATGTAGTAATCTTCCCAGAAATGCATTCCCTTCTATATTTTATTTCTACTATTAAAAAACTGAAATACTTGTAAATATTTAGTGATATTAATGCAGCAGTGTAGGTATTAATAACTCTGATAGCTTTTGAATGTATTTTTAGTCTTACTTGTTTTCTTACCACAGTCTTTTGATTCAGTTTCTCTACTTTCTTTGTAGCTTTGTGATAGTGCTTTCTTTTGTGTTGTATATGTTCTTTACCTACTTCTGATAGGAATTTATTTAGTGATATTTTAGAAGGAAGAACAGAATCTTTGTAAACTAATAAAATGTCTTAAAATCTCTCAGAATAAGAATTTTTGGCTTTATTATACAGCATACTTCATATCCTAGTCACAGTCATTAGAAAAATACTTCTAGTGGACCTAGGGATTAATGGGAAAATTTAGTTTCTTTCTTAGTTGTACTGTTTGAGAATGTGTACGACATCTTGTTGAATCACTGATGAATCACTCATTTTCTAATATTTGCTCTCTTCTAAGTTTGCTTTTCTCTTTGGAAAAGGGGTAACAGTAAGTTTAATGAAAGTTCTCTGAGATGTGGTGGTAAAAAGTGATTTAGTTCAAAGTCTTGCTTTGAGATGCACTTGTTGGCAGGTTTTCCTATGTTGAAGCAAATTACGTAGTCCTAGAAATTTCTTACGAAATGTTGAAACACTTCCTATTTTACTGATGTCTTGTTTCAAACTCTTTATGCTGAAAATAATTTCTATTTATTTTGCTGCTTAAAGCAGCATGTGTGCCCCATTCCAAATGGGGTTTGATTGAATTAGAAATCATAAATGAAAAGCTTCCTATTAAGGAGCATGGGACACCAAAAGAGAACAAATTAAATGGTACATAAAAAAATAACACAATTTGAATTGCCCCTTCTTGTCCTGGAAATTTTGTACTGCCTGGCAGATCAGACTTTCCTTAAAATTAGGATAAATAATGTTATAGATCAGTAGTGTAAGCATTTGTAACTACTGAAGAAGCAGAGTGGGGGAGCATGGCGAGTTTTAAATTTATAAATACATTTAACTTTGTCTCTTACCTAAAGTTTTGATTCCCAACTCCTTCTTACTTTGTATTGATAGCTATGCAACTTTTGATTAAAGATGTTTGAAGGCTACATTATAAATTCTAGCAGTGCATTAACAAAGAGCTGCTCCTAGCTCCCATTGTTGTCTGTTGAATTGGAAGCAGGCTCTTCAGTGCTTCACTGTGGCGAAAACGCCTGCTGAGCCGTCGCTCTCTGTGCCATACTCCCCTCCTCTGTTTCCCCATCTCTTTTCAAGCCTTAGACTGATGCTTCATTTTAGCAGTGCCAGGCACAAATACTGGCTAATGCAGTGCTTGCATGCTAAGCACCTGTCCCGCTGTTTTGAATTAGAGCACCAGCAGGCTGGACGGTGACAGGACATCATCCGCATCCAGCACAGCCGAGCGAGGAATGGTGAAGCCGATGATTAGAATAGACCAGCAGGATTACCGCAGACAGGACAGCAGGTAGGAAACGTGGGATCCGTTACTTCTCAGAATCAAAAAAACAGATACGTTTTTCCCATAGATCGAGCACTGCGTTAAAGTATTTTAAATGATCTGGTTTTCCCTGTGGAGAATGAGATTTCCTTTGAGATCTTGCCCCAGATAAACCCCAGGATTAACAACCAAAGCAAAAAACCTTATAATACTCCAAAATATCCAAAAAACTAATCCTTTGCTTCAGTTTTCTGTCATTTGTGGTTCTCTTTTTGTAAAGTCAGGCTGATAGTCATGTCACATCTTGTGGTTAGGCATGTCACATGAAATGTCTTCAATAACAAAAGTACAATTACTTAAAATTTTATTTTGTCAGTGGCAACATGATGTGATTTACTCTGGAGAGTGAAATAACCAGGTCATTGCTATGTCTACTGTGCTGTTGTCAGCAGGTGTGGAGTCTCTGTCCTTGAAGATACTTAAAACCTGACTTGGACATGGTAGTGAGCAACTTGCTCTTGTTGACCCTGTTTTGAGCAGGGAAATTGGATCAGATGATCTCTGGAGTCTCCTATCACACCTCAGCAAATCAGTGATTATGTGAATAGATTTTTTTTCAAATCTCTCAAAAAATACAAGATTGTATTGCTGTCTATATAAATGAACTTAAATTTAGATGAACAGCTATGATAAATGGATGAAAGGTAAGGTAAGTGTGCTGCAGGGTTAAAAAGTGCAGTCATCCAAGTTGTAAAGCTTGCAGTATGAAGCTTTTTGCACCTTTAAATTGATTTATTATTCACTAGACAGAAAAGAGAATTGAGAGATGTGAGTGGCAGGGAAAAAATACAACCAAGAAGGGCAGAAAACTGCTTCCACTTGAATTTGAATGTTCAAGTGTTCTGTAGCAGGGACATCTTTTAAATACTTTCAGTGAAGTTAGACTAGAATACAACTCAGTTCTACTCTGCACTCTCTTGTAAGAATGCCTCATCATCTTCAGATTCTTTTTTAGAATTTTATTAAGATTGTGAAGATTTAACTCCTTCTTGAATTACTAGTATTTTAACTGTAATTTTCCTCATAAAAGATGAACAAAACTTCTTTCTGAACTTTCTGCACAAGCCTGTCAGAAGTTCTTGAAGCTTCTGCTGTTAATATTTATTGATCTGTGCATCTATATCTGTACGAAGATTATTAAATTTCTATGAAGAGGATTATCTTGTGCTGTAGTTCTGTATTTCAAGAACACAGAGCCATCTGTGAGCTGTATCTTCACTTCATTTTTTGGGGGGTTTTCTAACTTCCTAAATTCCTTCTAAAGAGTACTCATTGCTAGTCTTTACAAAGGTTTTTTCACCATGGTTCCTGTGTGCAGAATATATTTTAGAAATATCTAGATCACACTTAAGTTTGTGATAACTACAACCTCAGAGATGTTCATCACCAGCCCGGACATTGATATTTTATTTTTGTATATATATTACATGTCTGTAGTATGTGTTGTACAATTAGTCTTATTTATCTAAATACAGCACTTTTATCATGTGCTCTTTCTCAGATACATTCACTGTGTTTATGGGATTAAATTAGCAAAGTCAGCATGTCAGATTAGGACTTGACAAACTGGGCAATGGGTTGCCTGACTACATGGAATTCTTCCCTTTTGTGGATGTATTTTGTGGAACTTTAGTTAGGTTTCCTCTGGGATACTCTGGCCTCATTCTGTGAATTATAAGGACAGTAGTTGTGAACTGCTTTGTTAGTTTGAAAAACCACAGATTCTTCGCTGGCGAGTTCAAGGTTCTTGTTACTGTACAACTTCCAGCCCACGCTAAATGTTCTTATGGGTGCTCTTTTTGTGTTCATCACTTCTCTAAAGGTGAATAATAAGATAAATAAGACTTTCTTCCAGTAACTCTATGAATGGGTTGAAGACCAAAGATTAGAACTTGGCTGCCATGTTTTTTCATTTCTAGAAAAAAAAATAATTGAGATCTGAGAGCATAACTCCAGCTTACTTATTGGGTATGGTTGTTCTGATTGAAGTGTGATTCTTGGAAATAAAACATAATGATTATTCAGTTAAGGATTGTGGTCATACATGCTCATTAGATAACTGACTACAAATACCATGAGCAAGCATATAATAAAAATGAGAAAAGATAATTTTTTGCTTTGGATACCTTTCAGGGGTTCTTGAAGATGTGTTTGGTTGGAAATAAGTATGATGGTATGTAACTGGTGTTAACTGAATGCAGACACTTACCTGATTGCTAGCTTTAACATGCCTTAAAAAATTTATACATAGCTAGTATGCTGACTAAACACAAGAGTGTTTCATTTTTTGTGCAGTTTATCAGAGACAATCTAGGAGAATAAAGAAATACCAGGAGAATGTATTATTGCTTTTAATGCAATTTTAAAGTGTAATACTACCCGACACTATACTAGGAGAGGAGGCAACCTCTAATCAATATTTTATGGCCCTCCTAAACCTAACTAGACTTCCAGACTGGTTTAGCTCAGAGGATTTCATCACCACAGAGAGGTTCTATGAGAGCAATAGCACAAAGACAATATATACTTAAAAGGTATCCAGTAAAATGTGCTATCATATCAGAAGCACAGAGAATTACTTCAACTTAGATTTCTAATGTGCAAAGTGTATTTAGAGAGTATTTCTTTTCCATGTTCTTTGGGGAAGGTGGAAGATGGTACAGGGCTGGGAACTAGATGATCTTCAAGGACCCCTTCCAACCCAAACCATCCTATGCCTCCATGATTTGTTGCAGGGAACTCCTATAAGGGTAGTTGAATAATTGATTTACTGCATCTGTTCCTAGACAACTAATTCACAGGTGAAATTAAATTAACATGTTTTAGAGAATACTTTGTATTAATTTGTCTCTTATGGCCAATTTCTAGAAGTCTGTAAACAATCTTGAATTAATATTAGGTCTCATCACTCGTGGCACATTGTCTCTCATTGGCTGGGAATCCAGTTCCTCCATTTGTGCTGAAACTGATCAATATCATTTTGTTCTAAGGAAAATAAAATAAATCATCACCTGAAATCTGTCACTGGTTTACTATCCAGTTTGTTAAAATATTTCTATGTCTTATCATTCCTATAATGAAAGATTAAAAATTTCTCTGGAGTTGTCATAGTACTGCTTTATAATGCTGTGTATTAGTAAAGTATTCTATGGAAGTAATTAAGTTCTCAGTGAAGATGGTGCACTTTTGACAGTGTGGAGGTAGTGACAAATTAGTTCATTTTAAATTTACAGCAATAAAAAGACACAACACACTACAGTTTACACACCAGCTGTGTGCTTTTCATAAAGAGAGCATGTCATGCTTGAAATGTAACTGAAATGGCAGAAATTTGTGTACATACTGCCATGCTGTTCCTGCTATTTCTTAACTTTCAACTCCCCAGAAATTGGATTTGCTGAGCACTTCTTATTATAAGGCGTTATCTAGGTGGCATAACTTGAGTTCTCTGCTGGTTTAAGGTTTTGCAGGTTTGTATAAAAGCAAGCAACCAAACAAACCCGTGCCAAAACCCAGAAGTACCCCTAATTTTTGGATTCAATATGCTAAAATTTAATTTTAGATCTTTTGACATCAGCCTTCAAAGTTATATTGTGCATTTTTACTACAGGAGATAGCTGAATAAAGGCTTTCAGTGTCCTATCTCTGCCTTGTGGCATAACTAATAATCTTCAGGAGAATGATGCTTATATAATTATATTACATTCCTTTCTTTATCAAAGTTGTTGGGGAAAGTAGAAAGCTGCCTATTCTGTTACATGTGGTTAAAATAGTTATTGTATGCAGAAGATGTTAACCTTTCACTTATTTCCTAAAAATAGATGCCCAACTGCAGAGAACAGCTCAGGGTAATGCCTTTGCTTAAGGCAGTAATGGTAGGATGGAAATTAGGAAAATGTTTTTCACCCAGGTGGTGGTTGGGCACTGGAACAGGCTCCCCAGGGAAGTGGCCACAGCACCAGCCTGACAGAGTTCAAGAAGTGTTTGGACGATACTCTCACACGCATGCTGTGACTCTTGGAGCGTTGTGTGCAGGGCCGGGAGTTGGACTCAGTGATTCTGATGTGTTCCTTCTTACTCAGGATATTCTGTGATTCTGTGAAATACTTAACCTTTGCAGGCACCAGAAAACTCAAGTCTCCATTCAGTTTTCTACTCTGTGATTTCTCTGATGGGTACTGCTAAGAAATAGCACTGCAGTCAGTTTCACTGAGGACAGTTCTGGGACTGACTGCTGTTTCTCAATGTAGTGTAGCAACAGCCAGGTGTGGGTAGGGACTGGATTTGAACTCCTTTTCCTCTTTACCAGAAAAAAGGACAAATAGGTTGACCAAGTCTTCATAAGTTTTGAGGGCATGAAAGGCAGAAAAGTACATTTGCTGTAACCAAGCTGCTGTTCCAGGCAAAGCTTTATTCACTTACTTTCATGTGTCCATGAATAATTTGTTACTTGAATCCTGTCAATGGCAGATGGCAAAGTGATCCTATCAGTCTGCTGTGTTGCGCAGAAGAGGGTGTTCATTATTATCACCACAGACTTCACAGTTCAAGACTGTATTTTTATCGGTTGTGTTGCTGGCAAATACAGCTTGAATGATTCTGGAGGAAAGGTAAAAAAAAAGGATTGTTCTGTGGAAGGTTGTTGTGTCAATATTTGGAACCAGTGTATTTAGAGAAATACGTGGTTTTACAGTAATTAGTATCACCCATATGGATTATTTGTTTCAATTTTTCTCATCTTTCTTTAGATCTCAGGATACCCATGGACCAGAACTGATACTGCCTGCCAGTATTGAATTCAGGGAAAGCTGTGAGTAAATTGTGAAGTTACAACACTAACCTGTTAGTGCATTCTTCTATACTGTAATATTTCAGTCAGTTTGAAAACTCCAGGGTAATTTAAGTAAACATTGAAAAAAATTATGACTATGCAGATGCTAGACAGTCTAGTAGTATAACTTGTTTTGTTGGGAGGGTGAACAGGTACTTCAGACACTGTGGCATGTTCATATGTATCTTAATTCTGATTGCATTTCAACTCTTCATCTTCAGATATTCATATTAAATGTGAAAAAAGATCTTAATCCCATCTCAACCATACATTGAATTCATTGTCTTCTATGTAGTTCTCTATGCCTTGTGTAATAGATTGCATCTTGGTCAAAGTCCATTTTATATAAAATCTGATAACATTTACATTGTCATTTAGAGTTTAATTTTTTATCAACTTGGTCCCCAGGTTTTTAAGGCTTCAGATCTGATAGAAAAATATCATACTAGAGATTGTCCGTACTTCAAATATTTGAAACTAAATAGATTTGTGAGCAAGCAAAGACTGATTTTTATTAGTATGGGAGCTTTTTTGCAATAAAATGTATAAGAGAAACCTTGCATTTTCCTGTTCCCTTGAAGATGCAAATTTTCAGTAAAGAGATAGGAAATAGTTCAGAAATGTTTCCCAATGATCAGATTATCTGGCTTCATATAGAAGTGTGCTATTAGTGTGACTAACTGTAGTACGTAGACAGTGTAGACTTCAAATTCCTGCAAGTTGCTCCCCTTCCTCTCCTTCTCACAAAGAAAATCCTTTATGCCTCAAGTTATGAAATTATTTTCTTCCATTTTCTTTCTGTCTTTGGCTTTATGACATACTGGTTTTTTTCCTCTTTATCTACAGCTGAAGATGCCTTCTTATCTGCCATTATAAATTACACAAATAGCTCGACAGTTCATTTTAAGCTGTCACCAACATATGTTTTGTATATGACGTGTCGGTATGTATTGTCCAGCCAATACAGACCTGACATCACTCCTGCTGAGCGTACTCACAAAGTCATTGCAATAGTCAACAAGATGGTGAACATGATGGAAGGAGTGATACAGGTGAGTTACTCTGCCAAAATATGTCAAGGGAATTGCATATGTGTTGTTGATAATATAGCAAACTTCTTAGCTTTTTTCTTAGTCTGACCCTTAACAGTAGTTGATTAGGCAGTAATACCTGCATTGGCTGCCCTTATGAAGATTTGCTTTTATGCCAATGAATAATGTCAGTGGTACGAAACTCTCTCTTGAGCAATGTGGGAAGTTAGGGAGTGGCTGTTGCTCTGAAGATTATGTTCTCTGACAAGAGGTGACTCTTTTCTAGAAGGTAAGATCTTTGCAGACATTTCTGGTTGTGAAGCCTTGTAAAACAAGTTGGATGGACTTATTAAAGAATACTTTATAGGTAGCATTTGTTTGCACTGATTGATGCTTGAAATGAACATATTAAAAAGAATAATAACTTTTAAATTTTGATGCTGTTACTTTTACGACTTTTGTAACCACAAAAATGGTAATAAAACTTGGACATCTTGAACCAATCTGACACAACTGCTTTGTAAAGAGAAATACAAGTTCTCAAATGTTCCGACATTTTATATGTAGTCTAATGCTCTTGCTACTATATGTGCAAGACATTTACAGAAGCACAGGGGGAATTATGTTTTGTGTAGAAATGCAGGAAAAGATCCACTGGGTTGTCTGGGATATTAGACAATACCTTGCATTGTGTAACTTGATAAAACAGACTGGTAATTTTCTCAAAAAGGAGTGCTAGTTCATGTGTCCTCAGTAATTAATTAATTAACTAAGCTTCTTTGTATGCAGGTTTTTCTCAGAAGAAAAATTGAAATATGTTTCTATATTTATTAAAACAGGTGTGTTTGTTGCAAATAGTGCTGCCAGAGTAGGAGCTGCACTAAGTACTGTACGGGCATAACAAATGTGTCAGTCCTGTCTTAGAGAATTTACAATGCAAGTGTTACACAACAGCTTAATTAAGAGAGAGTAGGAAAGAACAACAGGAGTCGCATGAAACTCACAGCAAACCAAAAAACTTCAGCTTCTGTTCAGGTTTTGGAAAGACTTAGTGGAGTTTTCAGCAGGGGAATGTTAGCATTAGACTCCTGTGTAAACTTATACAACAGGCTCCCACCTTTCACAAGAAAGATTGGAAAGAAATGCTGGTGTTGAGGACACTTCGCAATAAGAAAGTAAGATTTGCCTTCTGTGTACATTCCAATGCTGATCAGAGACTGAAGGGCAGTTTGATTCTGAAGTGAAGAACTAGTACATTGCTTTGAATCTTGATGTCACAGTCAATGGATATTTGATAAAATTGAAATGGTATCAAAAATTAATATTCAGGCTCTTCTATTTAAAAAAAAAAAAAAGGAAATTAAATCTGGCTCTGGAAGAGAGGAGACTGTGGCTATAGTGGAGAGCCAGAACTCAAAAGAGCCTGCACATAAGCAATTCAGCTGCTAGAATGGAAAGTAAACAGAGGAAGGATAGGCTTCAAATATAAACTGGAAGTTACAGGTCTGAATCAAATGAAGTCACTCAGTTTATACAGCTAATGTATACTAGTTACAATGAACCTAAAAACACTTGTAGTGACAGAGGTGGATACAGTGAGAAGGCAGAAATAAAGTTTTCCATTCTTAGTGTTGAGTGGCTAACGAGGTAGCTGCTAGAAGATACTAGTGGGATGGACTCAAACGTCACTTTGATTTGAAAACAAATCAAAGCTAGATTTTCTTGTGAAAATGTTCGTTTACTGCGCTGAGAAGGGCTTCCCAAGTCACACGCAGCCTTGTGGTTGTAAGCAAATGTATTTTCTATAATCCTGCTCATACTATTACAAAACTGTATTACAAAACTCAACTGTTTGTCTTGACTGTCTCTTGTGAAAGACCATTTCTACAGCCTTGTAACTCCAGCTGCAATCTAATCTCCAACCTAAATTTTAAGGAACACATCAGCAAGGAAGCAGTATTTGTGGTTTATGAAAGATGTTGCCTAGTTGCAAGAAATAAACCAAAAGGAGTCAGAGGTTGCATAAAAATTGGGAAGAGGTTCGTTTAAATGTCATGCTGAAGGAGCCAGAGGAAAGGTTGGAAATTACACCTGGGACAAAAGAGTAAAACTTCAGTGAATTTCAAGGTTAATAGGCTGAAGGCAAAGAGATACATCGATTCTAATTACCAGTAAAATGTCTTTAGCCTGGACCGGTCTTAGTGGAGTATAAAAAGTACAATCTAAGCTAAGTCAAATTACTTGATGTAAGGTGTAACAAGTGGTTGTATTTATGGCTGTCACAGTCAAATTACCATGTAATAAGTTGTATCAGAACAGCTTTTTTGTGTGTCTGAACTGTAAAGCATTTCTGCACTGAAGGGTTGACAGACAGAGCAAACAAATGAGAGGCAAGAGGAGAGAGGCACCCAAAACAGAAGTAGTGAGAAGGTGCTGTACTGTGGGAGTAAATTAATGGCTGAGATCCTAATTTTGCCTGCTGAGATCAGAAAGCTATCAAGTCTCTTTGTGAAATTACTCAAGAAGTACTTGCTGACAAATTGAATCTGTGACTTCATCTATATATTTGTATCCAAACATTATAAATGACTTTGTATGAGATAGAGATAAAATGGGAGAGATCTATGAGAAGGCTCAGTGCTTTCAATAAAAAATCAGGTTTAGAAATTTAGTTCATATTAAAAAGCCTTTTTTTTTTTTTTAATCCTTTTATTTTTTTCCCCCCCAAAACATTCTGTGGCATTTTTCATCCTTTTTAAATTTTAACATTTGTTTGTAGAAAGAGCATTTCCTTTTGTTCTGTGCCAACACACCTTCAGTCAGTTAAGAGTGCTTTGGTTGGAAAGGGAGAGGAAACAAAAAAGCAGCAATTTGATGTTTTGAGCTCTAACTAAAATTAAAATAGTAGCACCTCAAGTACTTGCATCTAAGCTCACTGTGTTGCAGGTGGGGGAGAATGAGCCAAATAGAAAGCAAAAAATAATTAAGAGCTCAGTTCTAAATAATCAGACAAACATCTGGTGGGTTCTTTTTCTTCTTTTACCTCAGTGTAGCCTTATATTTACCAACATTTAAGAAGCTTAGCATGGTATTTCATTTGACTCTTCTGTTGTTTCAAACAGGTTTTTTGTTCTTTAATTGAAAAGCTGTGTATTAAAATCTGTCCTAGGTGTTCTGTGTATTTTGTTTGCTTTTGAATGTTGTTGTTTGGTTGTTTTTTTTCTTTTTGGGTTGGGGGTTTCTGTTCCTTCTTTGTGTGTGTTTGTATATTGTCTCCATTGCAGCAGTGTGGGCAAATAGCTCCCAGGATCTGTTGTTTGGATGGCTGGTTACCCCACTGCCTGCAAAAATTTCTACAAGGTTTCTGTGGCACACTGAGCATAGAATAACCAGTCTGGGATGACAACTAATCTAAAGCATTAATTCCTTAAATTAATTGTGACATGTGGGCACTTCAGTTCATAGCTGTTGTGCTACTCATCCTATTAAAATAATTAATTTTTTTAGAAGGAGCTCAGTTGCATCATAGATAGTGATTAATACATCTGTGTATAACTGTGAACATGTGTTGTACCTTCATATTTAGTGTTTGATTTCTAAAGCTTTCATGATTGTTTACAAGTTTCTTTCTTCTATTCTGTTTGATTTCCTTCGTCCGTTTTTCTCCAGGAGGTAGACCAGGTTGATCAGGTAGGATATGTTGCTGGGAACTGATCCTAGCTATGTTGGCTTAGCTCAGTTTCTCATGCTGCTTCCATATCAAAATACAATACTCAAACAGCTGGACTTGAACAGTTCATAACACTCATTCAGCAACTGGAACATGCAGTACTAAAATCCTTTTTTGACTTTGCAACTTTTACGGCATTCCATAATTTCTGCTTAACGCACTTCAATGTGGATATGAAATGACCAAAGTTCTTTTTCTTCCCTTTATTTTCTTTTTTTGTTGTTTGTGGTTCCTATTCTTTGGATTTCATCTGAGGTTGCCTGGCCTGGCATTTGTGGTCGGGAGATGGTGAGATAGATCAGTACTTGATACTGAATCACGTGGTATCAAAGCCAGTGAGCGCAGTATCAGTGTGGCAGTGGGCAGTAGTGAATATGCGCTTAAAAGTGCACAGATTACCAGATACTGCATCTGCTAAGCTTGTAGCACTGTGTAATTAGATGCTTACACTGTGGCTTTCATTGATATGGCTATTGGCAATTTATTAGCATTTCATGTGTTCAGTGAACATGTTAAAATTTAACTTAGTAGTTACAGCAATTGCGGTATACATACAAACATTTTGCAAATATCTGGTATCTGAGAGATGTTTGGTGAAATGGGAAGAGGTACTGGTCTATCTTTGGAGCCTTTTTAAGCTGCCATGCTTTATCAGAAAATTATTTCCCTGTATTATTTCTTGCTTCTTTCCACTTACAGAAACAGAAGAATATTGCTGGGGCCCTTGCCTTTTGGATGGCAAATGCATCTGAATTACTCAATTTCATAAAGCAAGACAGAGATCTTAGCCGAATTACTGTGGATGCACAAGATGTTTTGGCACACTTGGTTCAAATGGCATTCAAGTAAGGCTATCAAACTTCTGTTTCATTTACCATTTTCTCTGTTTCTGTGGTTTATAGAAAGCCTTCACATTTCTGCCAAAGTTTAGGTATAGCAATAATGTCTTTTGTGTATTGTTAAATATCTGAGAGAAAAACTTACAAGAAAGGCTAGATTTACTCCTTTAGACAGATGCCTTGTTTTGTGAATATGGAGTTGTGCACGAGTTTCATCTGTTAGATGATCTTGAGATAGTTAAGGCTGCCAGTGAAAATTTTAGGGACATTTAATTTGTGTTGATTGCTTTCTCTTAATTTAACGTGAAATTGTGAGGAAAGCTTAGTTTTGTTGTTAGTATGTTAATACATAGTCTTAAATATTCCTGGGTCTTTGAAGTAATGAGTCTTGTGCTCTTTAAGAGCTTCGAAATATAATCTACTTCCAGAATTCTCATAAACAGCAATATGCACAGTGGTGTTTTTGCACAGATTTTTCTTAAAAAAGGAAGGACAGGTTTTGGCTTGGAGTAAAAATCAAGCTATACTTGTCAGCTCAGGCAATTACAATACTGATTAAAGGAAAAATTGAATGAAATATCTGAATGGGAAGGGAAACCCTCAGAGGAAAGTGTTCTTGAATAATGACATTGGCTGAGCACAGCATTAATCAACAAGAAAGGCTTAATTTTTGTTCGTATTGAGATGTTTTTCTTCTCCCCAAGCCACTACTGAACAAGTATTTCTCAGCAAATTTGCATATCCAAAACTGATATTTAGAGAAGTCCCAGTGTACCTTGGGTGACTTAGACCCAGCCTACTCCCACTTGTAGGATGAATATTTTAATACAGTATTTTCATTTTTCTCTAATACGAAATACTGTATTCTGTGCTCTTTTTATACTGTGACAGAATTGGGAGACCTAACCATGGTTGAACTGTTTGACTTACTTTGAGGGGCTGTATTTCTCACAAGAGCAATATGTGTAGTTTGTGATACCTTATCATTGCTTTCTGAACTTTCAAAAGGTTTCAGGGGAGCACCAAACCCCTTTGTATGGATTCCCACAGATGTATTTTTTTTTCTGTTGGTAAATTTTGGACAGGTAGGGTATAGCAAGTAGCTATTTTGACAGTCTTTCCATTTCTATAGCATCTTTCATCACTCATTGTTAATGAAGCTGTGCCTTTTGCCTCATCTCAGTGTCTTGAATTAGTGTCTTTAAAATAACTTCCTGCTACTTTAATTGGCCAGGTAGTCATCAAAGACAGAATATTGTTGTGGCTAGGAAGGAATGGTGCTGTATTTTTCTCTCTACATTATAAGCAGCCTGGATGCAAAAGTATTCTTGAATTTTAGCTGGGTGAATTTCCCCTTAGTGTAACATGGCAGATTCCAAATGCATATATTAAACTTTTGAAGATCCCTGGAATACATACTTAGAAGGCAAATAAAAAAGCACAACTGAAGCATGAACAGAAAGAAGTCTGCTGTGAAAATGTCACTTGGTGGTAACTGGCATACTCCAGGACTGGTTGAAATTGCCATGGATTTAATTTCTAGCAATTGTGGGTATTTCAATTAGAAATGTTACCAGTGAAACAAAGGGGGAGTTTTAGAAAGCCATGAAATATTTTCCTGTATACATGTGTTTACAATTTGATTCCTTTTTAGTTTCAGTTTTTAACAGAAAATACATAAATGAATTAGCAAAAACAGAGTTAAAGAAAATACTTAGTTTTTTGAAAAGAAAGGATACTAAAAAAAATTTTCATTTCAGGGTAGTTAAAGGTAAGAGAAATAAAACAATCAAAAAATTTCTCACACAAAGCCCTAGGGCAATTTCAGGATTTTGTGAGTTGGGTCAGAACGTGAATTTTTTTTTTTTTTTTTTGAACTATTATTCTTGCTAGCTTTTAAAATAAAAAAAAGTGAAAAAGTGAATTGCTGTTTGGAAAAAAATTATTTTTGCAAACTTATGGAACCCAAGTTTGGCCTGGTAGTATCTCTTCGTGTAGCATATGACCTTCACTTACCAGTGTGGTAGCAATATTGCATGCAAATGTCTGTGCTTGTTCCCAGGCAACCTAATTCTTTTTCCACCGTTTCTAGGAAAGGTATAGGAGAATTGGTCTCTCAAGCCTTTTAAAAAGTATTATTGGGTTTCCTATAATCACATTCATAACAAAGAAATTTCAGGAATCTCGTAATTTGATAGAACTCTTTTCTTTAGAACCGTTTGTAATGAACATTTTTTAAATTTACTTTTTTTTCCCCATTCCCTTCCAGGTACCTGGTTCATTGTCTGCAGTCAGAGCTTAATAACTACATGCCTGCATTCCTTGATGATCCAGAGGAAAATAATCCTCAGAGGCCTAAAATAGGTTAGACTACTTGATCTTTGTGTCTTCCAAGCCCTACAATTAATTGTTAAGAAAAAAATCTATTTATTACTAGTGGTACTACATTTACAAGTTACCTTAACCCCTGAGAATTACTTGGATCAATTTTGTATGGATGATTCAGCTCTCTGCTGAATTTGGTCCCTTAAATCTGTATCCTCCTTGTGCCAGGGATTCTGAAACTGGATGCTGTGCTCCAGATGCAATCTCTCAATGCTGAAAGCATAGGAAGGATTGCTTCCCTCTCTCCCTCCTGCTAGCTGCACTGCTGCTGACTTAACAGCTTAGTATGCAACTGCATACCTTTCAAGCAAGGGCACACTGCTTAATCACATTCAACCTGATGTTACAAGGATCTGTCCATAATTTTCGTCAGGATTGCTTTCTGTCCAGGTGGCACCTGTCCTGTTGCACAGACATACTCTGTCCTAGATGCAGGACTTGACAGTTGCCTTTGACATTCATTAAGTCCCTGTCAGCCCATTTCTCCGGCCTACTGAGGCCCTTCTGAAAAATACTGCTGCTCTTTACTGTATCAGTATTTGACCCCCTCTTGGTATCATCTGTGAACTTGCTGAGAATGTACTCCATCCAATTGCTGAGATCATTAATTAAAGTCATTAAACGGTATCAGCCTCACCTCAAAACATGAGGGATGCCACTAATACCTGATGGCAAACTGGACATTGTATCTGCAAATCCACCAAGTCCTATGGTCCATGTGCATTGCCATCAGCTTATCCAGTCCTCACCTCAGCAGTTCCACTGTAGAGATGTTATGGGAGAACCTGATCAAGTACCTCCCAGCTACTAAGGTCAGGCTGACTGGCCTTGTAGATTCCTACCAGGGTCCTCTGCCATGATACTTGAAACATGATGCTTGCTTTACAGCAATGAACCTTTCTGGGCTGTCCTGTCCGTGAGAGCACCCTGCTCAATGTGTGCTATCACGCTATGTCTGTAGTCCTGGCTCAGTGACTGTGCTCAGACTTCAATGCTTCAATAATTGAAGGAAAGGTGATCTGCAGAGCAATTAAATACAATCACTTTGTTGAATTACGAAGAGTATTTATACAAATTTCATAGATGCTTTCTTGTACTTTAGATATTGCGCATTCTGTTCTTGCTTTTTTCCTGCATTGAACCTTTAAGGAAGACTGAAGATTCACTGCTATGTTTGTAGTGCCCTGTACTGTGAGAGTACTTTTGGGGACATAAACCCAGAAAATGTAGCAAACTGATACCGGAATAAAGGCAGATGCTGTTAATATTTCAGTTATATTTGAGCTCCCTTATAGATTTCTTATAACCTACAGATAATTTTTTCAGACACAATCCTGAGTTTCAGTTCTAAAAAAACTAATTTAATGGTCTCTTCAAGAGAGATTTCAGATTAAAACTATTGCTTTAAAGAAGATCTGGAGATAAATGTGTTGCTTCCACTAGGATGCATATGAGGAGGTTTTCTCTTGGTGATGCTAACAGAAGTCCCTGTTGCTTGTTAGTTAATATTGCAATGCAGTAATTGGAAAATGGGATTTTGAATAATGTTTTAAAAATCTAATGTGTAAACAGAAGGTGCATTCTATAGTTTAAGTGCATTATACAATGCAAATAACTTCTGCTGAAATTTCTGATTACAATTTGATACTTAACATCAAGAAGCTATGGAATAATTGGATTATGTATTTGAAACAATAGATTCTGAAGGTTTTAACTTGTTACAAAAACTAATAGGAAAATCAGTTTACTAAAGTGAGGCTGTGATTTAAGCATCAGATATAGCCAATTACTTACTTGCATGATAAATATTTTCCCCCAAGAATTTATTTTCGTTTCAGGGGTTACATTCCACCTAACATTTTAATGTTGCTCTGTCTTGAAAACCATGGAGCAGTGAATGTATTTCTGAAAGCCTGTGTAACTTAAATACACATAGGTTCCACATAGCAATCAGCAGCCTGACTTGAGTGTCTCTGTGTTATTGCCTAAGCCAGGTGTACACTGCAGTATGTGTACATGACTGACCCTTTGTTTTATCTTTGTAGATGATGTGCTGCATACCTTGACTGGAGCCATGTCCCTATTGCGACGATGTAGAGTTAATGCTGCTCTGACTATACAGCTCTTCTCCCAGCTGTTTCATTTTATCAACATGTGGCTTTTTAACAGATTAGTTACAGCCCCAGATTCAGGGTTATGTTCACATTACTGGGGAGCTATCGTTCGCCAACAGCTGGGCCACATTGAAGCCTGGGCAGAAAAACAAGGTTTAGAATTGGCTGCTGATTGCCACCTGAGCAGAATAGTACAGGTGAGTGTATTTGTGATTAACACTTCTCACATATTTGTATATTCAAAGAGAATATTTGCCTATGCTGTGTTCCTAGAAAATAGTATGTGGACAAGAATAGCTTGTGTGAATCAGTCATGAAACACTGAGGTGGCATTGAGGTAAAGACACAAAATATGTTTTCAATATCATTATTGTTTAAGTTACAAGTGAAATGAATAGTGAACATGGCTGTTCAATTTCCATTTATAAGACTGAGCTGTAACTATGTTGAACAGAGACAGGAAGAGTAGCTGAAAAATTGGTATGCTTAATTTATTATAGATTTCGTATTATCTCGTCTTTTGGTACAGGAGATATATTTAGTGTTTGTTTTGGGGATACTTGTGTTGCTTCTTTTACAAATATGGCTTCTTGCTTTCTCTTCTCCTGTCTCGTGTCTAGAGAATATTTAGACACAGGGCTTAAGGTTTCATTCTGGTTTGAATTTGTCATCTGTGACTTTATTCCCCCCTCTAGGCAACCACATTGCTTACCATGGACAAATACTCACATGCAGATGTTCCAAATATTAACAGTACTTGCTTTAAGCTGAATTCTCTGCAGCTACAAGCTTTGTTGCAGAATTATCACTGTGCTCCAGATGAACCACTCATCCCAACAGTAAGTCTCTTCTATCACTTGTTGTGCAGTTTTAACATAGCTGAGATAGAAAAGCACTGGCTGTAAATAGCTGTCTTATCTTTGGTGGATATACTGCACTGACTCAAGCAGGGTATTAACAAGACTCTGTTACACTGAGTTGGAAAGGAAGTACATGGTACCACTCCATGTTGCACGTATTCAGAGAGGTGGCACTGCATCTTACACCATTTGTCACGAAATACAGAAAGGTGCTAGAAGAGAGAACAGAGCACCCCTAAAATCTGGTTGTGTGTATAACCAGAGGGAACAAAGATTGATAATTTGTAGGAAGCAAAGGAAAGCATCAGGAACACTATGCTTCTTCACACGTAGGATGTAAAAATCCATGGATCTTGAATCTCTTCATACAAACAGTGGACAGATTGTCCTTTGATTAACATTGATACCTGTATTTTGTATGTATATATATGTATAATGTTGCTTTTAGAACTCTTTTTTAATCTTGGTATTTAAGATGACTGACTGTTCTAAGTTTTATCCATGGCAAAAGTCAAAAGACAGTGTGTTCTTTGCAGAATTGTAAAAAACACTCTTCAGGTAAACTCTGATAGTTCACTGATCATAAAAACAGAAAGGCAGAGGCAGTCTAATATTTATATAGCTGAATGCATTGTCTACAAAGTCCATGTTTTATTAACTTTAGATACATTTGTTTATTAAATCAGAGACACTAACACAACAGCTCTAAAAGGGTTGGGGGAGGGGGAGGAGGGACTTGTAGCTTGGAGATGGTTTTATATATTGGCTACCAAACCACAAAGTTTTTTTGCTGAAGAACCTAACCTATATTACCTGTTTACATATAGCTAGAACTCCATAGTTGCTTGGTTTTTTATTATTATTATTATTATTATTATTATTATTATTATTATTATTATTATTATTCAATTAAAAACATGCACCACAATTTTGGAAAATACTGAAGTAAAAATAAGAGCTTCGGTCACATTTGCTAATACAATTACCTGTGGGATTTCATAAAATAAATCAATGCAGTGTACTGGCTATACATAGTGGAACCAAAAAAGTTTTATATCTGGTAATTTATTTTCCAGTTTTATTTTTCTTGCAATCTTAGCATCTTCTTGATGTTAGATTTTTTAAGTTAAAGAAATTATCCCATTGTAGTAACAATGTCTTTCTGCCTTCTCTCCAGGAATTGATAGAGAATGTAGTAACTGTTGCAGAAAATACGGCTGATGAACTTGCTCGCAGTGATGGCCGAGAAGTCCAGCTGGAAGAGGATCCTGACTTACAGCTACCTTTTCTTTTACCAGAAGATGGCTATTCCTGTGATGTTGTCAGAAATGTTCCAAGTGGTTTACAAGAATTTTTAGATCCACTCTGTCAAAGGGGTTAGTTCTTTTGTTGTTCTACAGTGATCCGTGTAGCAAACACAGAATGCAAAATATATTTTAGTTAAGTGTAAGCCACTTTTTCTTTGCGTATGTTTCAATGATTTTATACTACGTTCTTCAAGTGTTTACTTTTGCAACCCATTAAAATTATTAAGGCTTTTTTAATCCTTATCCTTTCTCCCCATCCCTTTCATTTAGCGTCAGGGTTCTAAGGAAGCAGTGCTGAGTTATTAGTGACTGTTGAAACACTGTTTTGCCTTTGCTCCAAAACTTTTTTGATTTCTAAAATTAATGTGAATTGAATAGTCAAACAATGTTTTTTACTCATCAGCTGCTTCCATGTAACATTACAAAAAATCTCATGAGCTTAAAATAGTTCTTTCAGTGTTGATCAGTGTAAGAACTTAGGGTTTGGGCATTTGTAGTCCAGCAGAATTTCAGCTGACAAGTAGATGACAGATCTTGTGGTTGCATGAAAGTGACTTAAACTTAAGAAAATAAAGCAGGGCTTCTGTCAGAGCATTTATGGTAAATGAACAAGTTATAATCTTTATTTGGTGCTACTCAATTTTATTAGAATTTCTTAATTTTTTGCTTACAAGCAGTGGTTTAAAAAATTCATACAGGAATGTCAAGGTAAATAAGAGGCTGTAGCAAAGAAGGCAATTGAGAAAGCAGCCTCGCTTTATACTATAGTGAAGCTTTGCAGTCACTGCTTCCAACTTAGTTTATAGAAAAGCTATATTCCTGCATTTAAAAGAAAAGTAGGAAACTGATTGTTTTGAAAGTCCAGTGGGTAACAGAGGATGTAGTCTTGAGACTAAAGGAGACTCATAGAATAAATTCTTTAATTAGTAAGTATAATTCTTAAGTATAATAAGTATAAGTTGCCATGCAAATGGCTGTTTATTCAGTATAAGTAAGACCTTTTTAATGCATACATTCAAAATTTTACTTTTTGGGTATCTCTTAAATTAGGGACTTGTTGCAGTGAAACAGTGTAAACTAAATTGCTGAAAAATGGTCTTTATGAGGAGGAGAATATTGTATATTTGGATGGAGTGATTGATAATTTCTGTGTGATGTGGTTTCTCAATGTCCCTGATTAAGGAGACAGTGTTGGATAATTCTGAACTGCTGTGGCTTCTTTTTCAAAATTCTAGAAATTTTTCAAATAACAAAAAGTAAATCAAACTAAATGCCTGTAATTGCAGTGTTGCATTTAAAAACATGACTGCAGGCAAAGCTTCTCCTCTGCTAAATCTATGCTGAGACTAGTTAGACCCTCTGCAAAGTAGATTTCTGTAGCACTGTTTTAATCAGAGCTCTGGTAGTTTGTATTCTAAAAGATTATCTGGTGTTTCATATCTCTTTTAAATCTGGTTGGTAAAAGCAGTATTTTGCAGCCCTGGAGTTTTCTATGAGCTTGCTGTGTTTTTAAATAAGTATGTTTCTCAGAAGCAACAGCTATAGAACTGTAGGATTTTGTAGGTAATAGCATAAAATTGCAGCAAAGCTCATAATGGCATCTGTGATAGAAGATTCGACACATTAATGAATATAAAAAGATGATTACTATTTTATTTTAATTAATCCCTTGAGAAAATACCATGACTATATTGATGTTACTTTTTCTTTTAGGTTTTTGTAGATTAACACCTCATCCACGGTCACCAGGCACATGGACAATATACTTTGAAGGTGCAGATTATGAAAGTCACCTGTCACATGAGAATGCTGAGCTGGTAAGTGTTGATTCAGTGAATAATTATCGACTGCAATCTTGGCAAGCCATTGAGTTTTATGTGATCAGTTTTAGTCCTTAGGAAGAATAGACTTCATTGTTAAACATGTAGTTCATCAGTGAATTGATGCATTTAAAGAACTGTTTGCAGATTTTTTTAAGTCACTGTTTTTCTAGGCTGTAGCATGATTATAATTTTCACATAAGCAAACTTTGTCAATACTCCCCCAGTCTGAGAATAAATAGTGAAGAAATTTCTTTTAAACACAGGCAAAAATATATATGGACATGGATCTATAAATAACTTGGAAATGGAACTGCAGGCTGCTTTTATTTATAAACTAGCGGTTACCAACCAAATATTTAGTATTAAGTTCTAGTCTGGTGCTTTTTCTTGAAAAAAAAAAAAAATTTGTTTTCCTTCACATTATACCTACTAAAAAAAAGGATCTCACTTCAGGGCAAGGTAGGGGTTTTTTTTTCTTTTCTGTTGTAAGGGTAGGTTTGTTTGTTTTGTGGTGGATTTTTTTTCTGCTTGTCTGTTTGAATATCAAAGTTACGGAACAGCTTGGTTTTGGAAAGATGGTGGCCTTATGTGAAATAATTTTTAGAGCAACTAAACAGAAATAGCTTCGTATTTTTAAACAGTATTTTCAGCTTAAAAACAACTTGCTTTTCTAATACTTGAATTCAATCAGAAAGTATTAATATTTTTTTTAATTACTTTCCTTGGCTTATATTTTTACTTGTCATGGATCTTGTGGGACTTGCAGTTACATTTCAGTATGAATACAAGCTAAGGTGCTCCAACTGACATGCTTCAGCTAATGAAGATGAAGATTGTGATGACAGCTTTTTGAGTTGAAGAACTGGCAATGTTGAAATATATATGAAAAAAAATTACTCAGCATGTCTGGGGACTCAGGCTGTATTCAAGAGTATTCAGAAGTGAAATTTTTGGGAACTTTATTTCGAAGCTTTAACTCTGCCTTTGAAAGTAGTTGGCTTCTTAATAATTCTGCAAAGATAATATCATCTTCTAGATGCAGCCCTAAAACTTGAGTTCTCTGATTAGATCACCCTCACCTTTGTAATAGGAGCCTATGGAGTCTGAACTTCAGTTTTCATTAAAAGTTACTACAATTTTATAGACCTGTTACATTTCAATGTGTGATTCATTAATAATCTCCTTATGAATTAAAGAGGGAGAAACAATGGGTAGACCTCAAAGTTTCAGCAGGGTAGTATAACACAGATGTAGTACTTAATATGAATCCATATTAATCAAATGTTTTATATTCTACCTGTAAAATAGATCCCAGATATGTTATTTAGAGTTTGAGACCTGCTGCTCTAACAAAGTAGTTTTGTTTGTAATGAACTATTCTGCTTAGTTACTTTCTTAGCCTGGCAGTGAATATGAACTTCTGAATTTTTTCTTCTTTACCCTTTGCTGTTTGATAGGCTCAGCCTTTGAGAAAAGAACCTGAAATTATCACTGTAACACTAAAAAAACAAAATGGAATGGGACTAAGCATTGTTGCTGCCAAGGTATGGAAGTTAGTTTGTTCAAGTGTTACTGAAAAAAAAGCTTCTGTTTTTATCAGCCTACTGTGGAAAATGTTAATGGAAAGGTCTGTTTCCTTTAAGTCGGTTGTGCACATTGTGTTGATAATGCTTTTATTCTGATTGGGGAATGTTTCTGTAAAATACACAGATGTGGACAATACAAATGGAAGCATTATATGGATGAAGTGACTATGACATTTAAATTCAAACCTCTAGTACTGGTTTATTCATTTTTTTCAGAGCCAAAAATTAGCAGTGTTATTAACCTAAAATTAATAAACAGGTGTATTTAGCACTTCTGCTGAAGACAAAGAAGTACATACAAAGAATGTGTGGGGGTTAATTGATGAATGAATGAAACAATTCAATTGTATGCATTAAAGTTTGAATACTTTCTGCTCTGAAGAAACCTTATCTTTTGCACAGTGCAAGAACGCAAGAGTGCAAGGTGCAAGGCTTCAGTTTTGTTTCTTTACAGTAGAGACCTACAGCATAATAGCCAAAATTGCGGGTGTATACTGTACCTAGTAGCACTACATAGTAATGTATAGAATGCACATACAGCTCCAGCCACCAGATGGAAGACTCCACTAGCTGGTTGGTTTTGCTTTATTAACTGGATCAAGTAGCAGACATAATCTTTTGAGTTTAAAACTTGTTATATATTATGCAACAGTGATACTCAAAAGTCTGTGTTGTAATTACGTGGTGTACAACAGATGGAACAAGTCTTTCCTAATGTCTCTTCACTGTCTAGTATGTGAAACTTTAGAGTACTTAGGTCCTCCTTTGCACTCAGTGCATGAGCTGAAAATGATTGTTTCACTTTTAAGTTACCTCACATAATTAATTGCTTCTAAACAGCACTGTTTGGTTTTTGGGGGTTTTTACAGCCTTCACTCCTTTCATAGTCTGTTCTTGAAATGGTGATCTTGCGTGGTATGAGCTTTTAAGAGTTATTTCTGACATCGGTAAAGGAATACCTGGTGTCAGGTGCATAGTGATAAACAATCAGCAGTTATTGACGATTGAGTTCAGGATCTGAAGAATGTAACTCAATATTCTGCTCTGATTTTAGTGGAGTGGGTTTATAATTTGAGAAGCAAATACTTGATCTTGACACTGGATTAAATATGGATCAGACTTCTGACTGCCATCTGCATTTCTGTTGAATGTTTCAAAATGTGCCATGGAAGTAATTTTTTTTCCACTTTATACTGTGAAATCTGATTTCTTACCTAGAGTGAAGCAGCATATTACAGGGGGAAAAGTTTACTTTCTCATTGGAGCTGGCTGGCTTCTAGATGTCGTTTTAACGACTGACATTTAACTTCCATTAGCAGTATGTAACAGTGCTACTGGTCAGTGTGTAAGCTTGATCTGAAAGCTTTTTACAAGTTATTTAATGCGTTTCATGACTTCTTTATCATGATCAGTCATGGAAGCAACAGTTTTCATCTCTGCACAGTTGTAGAAACACTGGTTCAGGAATTTGTTGCATTTCATCTTACTGCTGTGTGCTGCACTAATACTGGAATTTGGATATAAGAACAGTTATGTTTTAAATCTTGATGTGAAATAAGCAAGAAGGAGATTGTTTTAGTGTTGGTGTATGCACAGTAGAAACTTATGCTTAATATGAAGTCATCAGAATGTTCATTGGATAGAAATGATCATATGCATTAAGTTTGAGACAAGTTGCTGTAGTAGTTAAGTAGGATTATTTTCAAGAGGTTCAAAGTTGCTTATTGTGAGTTAGCATGTTTTTCCTGTAATAGGCTTCATTAAAAAAAAGGCATAAAGAAGAATACAAAGAATACACAAGCGCTAATTTTCTCTATCTGGTCAGAGCAGAACAGCTGAGAGAATTGAGGGAGTGTGACTGAAAACATAGCAAGGGTTGGTGCATTTTTTCTTTCTATTCCTTATCTTGTTGATATTTACTAGTAATTTTTTTCTACATGTCTCAAGTAGTATATATTTTACCAACATCAAAGTTAAAATTCTCATTTTTAACTTTGAAAATGGAGGAAGAAGTCCAGTAGACTATTTGTTAATATTTTTTAAACATTAACTGGATGGAATACCTGAAAGGAGAGGGAGAGGAAGGTATGAGAATAGATTCAGATTTTTCTAAACTTTTTAATAGTAAAAGGTTGGCTATTAAGTTCTCATAAAATTGAAGAAATGAAAGCTCATACTTTCAGGAAAACATAGTTGCTGCTGCCCTGCACAGGAGCTCAGTTTGATTGCTGATCCTCTTGTGTTTATTGAAGTGTTGGTTTCTACAGTTCTTCAGAAGGGCTGTAGCAGTGGAAAATGCAGTGGTCAACAGGCCCTGCTCCAGCAAGTGAAGAACAACCCTTAATCTGTTTAGCTTTTGTTAGGAAAACAGTTCTTTTCCTGTGATGACAAAATACTTGCTTTCAGTAACATGTTGTGAGAATACCTTTGCATGTCAGCGCTGACCTGCCTTTCTTGTTATGTGTTATGGGCTTCTCAAACTTGTCACAAGCTTTGGATGAAGTTTGTTCAAATGCAGCTTGATGCTATTTTAGAGGTGGACAAAAAGGGCAGATTCTCAAGAGATCATAAAGAAAAATAATACCAATGGACTGCTTTTCTTCCTTCTACCCACTGCAAAAGAATGCATGCTTTCCTAGTAAATCTGTGCTAATCTCTGAGGAAAATTTTTTAAATTTTCTAATAATTCTTTGAGTTTTTATTAGTTTTGAGGTTTCATTAGCCTAAAGTCTGTGCCAATTAAAAGTTTCTAATGAGGAAATTAGAAATCGTACCTTATATGATACCTTTACACCAAATGTTCTTAATTATCAAGTGATCCTCACTCCTCTGCTGCAATCAAAAAAAGAGGAATGAAGCTGAAGCAAGGGTTGTAGAAGGAGAGAAAGGATGCAAGTGGCATTGAAATGCTGTGCACCTGCTTATTCTAATGACAGAAGTATCGCCTTGGGATACTAGGTGATTGCAAACATGTGTACGTTAATGTGAAAACAAACCAAAACCTGAAGAGATGAGTCAGGGTGTATATGAAAGTGTTAGGTCTCTGGGGAACCCTGTATTGGATCCTCTTCCCACCTAGTCATAGGTAAAATGTTTAAGTGCATTACTTCTTTCACTTTCTAGTCACAGGTACTCATACTTTAGTTAATTAGAAGTTTTAAAGACCTGCCAGGAGTGGCAGAGAGAGCAGAAATTCAGTGCATCACCTAATTCACCTCACTTTGGTGTTTTATGAGGCAGGACAGCCCCTCTGAGCAAACATGTAGTAAGTGCATATGCTATATGCAAACATAGCAGAGAAAAGAAGTTTAGTTATGAAACAGCTGTTAGCTGCCAGAGCAGTGTAAACAGTGTTGTGCTTGTTTGGGTTTTGTTTTGTTTTTTATAAATTGGGAAAATACATAACAGTATTTCTTAAACTGAATGCTTTAAACTAATTCTTATTTTTACTTAAAATTAAACTGTATAGCTTCATATATGATAAAGAAAAAAAATTAAACTGTATAGCTTCATATATGATAAAGAAAAAAAACTTACTGTTCTGCCCTTTAGTAGGTTTGCGTGTTTTCTTACAGTAATACTCTGTAGCTTTATTAGCAATAGCTTTTGTAATAGGTGTATGGAAATGTAGTTGCTAGGAGTGGTCGGGCATAGGGAATGGGGAACAGTGTTGCTTTTTGAGGTTGTATGCAGACTTTGGTTGCTCTAACCCTGAAAAATGTTTTGATGTTAAAAGCTGCCAGACTCCCAACCACATTGTGGTTAAGTTTTTATGAAATCCAGATGATTTGGAAGCTGCGTGTGCATGCAGTTTACTTTAAAAATATATCACTTTTTTGGGGGCTTTTGCATGTGACTTTTTAGCCATCTGTGGACCAGCACATTACTTCCTGTTTAATTTGGAGGTTTTTGTCTTTAGTACAAAAGGGCTCCCTTTCTGTTTTTTCTAGCAGTTTTCGGAGTTTAATAAAGCCTCTAAAGTAAATGGAAGTCAGAACAGCATAACTGATTACGTAAGAGTCTGAATATTGTATTGGTTATAGCTGGTGTTGATAAATGCTACACTGTGTCATAGCATCGAGCTCCGAGTTATCTTGATGGGTATCTTGGAAAATCCAGCAGACTAGAGCTGGTGGCTGCTGTTGAGGGCTGGAAGAGAAGTGGAGAATTGTTTTTTTTCTTTCAAGGATCTGTAGTCCCGGAGATCAAAATGTGGTTTTCTGTTGTTGGAAGAACAGAATCCATGGTAAGTCCGTTCAGGTTTCTGTTGGGACTGTTTTTCTCTGAAGTTTTACTATCCCTGTACTTTTTCCTGCTCTCTTGCCTGTTTAAACCTGCCAGTAGTTATTTGTTCATGTAGCAACTATGTAATACAGCATGCAGTTAAATATAGTCAGATGTTAGTAGCTAACTTTCTAAAATCTAGAAAGAAAACACTAATTTTTTAGCTTGTTCTTCATATGCACTTCTGAAATTTGTGGAAGTGACTATTAATATTTGAAGTTTCAGGTGCGATAACTACTGTTTTACTGTGCCAGAGCATGAATAGCATGACCTGTGATCTGTTTACTTGTCATATTAGTTGGCTTTAATCCAGGTTCCTCTAAAAGTCTGTTTTCCTCTTATAAAATCTTAGTAGAAAAATTAAAATTGATGTCCCAAACAGTGTAAGATTTTTAATACTCTCTAGACCCTCCTGAAAAGACCAGAACATGCAAATTCGTTGCACTTAGGGTTTCTCATTCAACATGTTCACAGAGGGGAGGCATTTAAATTCTGTTTAGGTTCTTGTTGCACAAAAGAAAGGATTCCCATGTTCTGCAGGAACGACAGAGCAAGTTTTGTTGATGAATCTTTGCACGCTGGTTGTACTCATTAGTGTATTGCGATTTAGTTCTTTAGAGTATGGCACACTTCTGCTTCTTGTCCAGTCATCTTCTAGTAGTGTAATAGAAAAAGTTACCTTAAGATATATTCAACCACCTTAAAATACATATGTGTATGCCCCTACTGGCACATGAATCAGACTGTATTTTCTAGGACTTTTTAACAGGTAGTCAGATTAAGTAGTTCTTACTAAAATAGTATGAGATGTGATAAGGTGTTTCTTTTTTATAGAAGCATTTTAAACATGAGTATGGGAGTTCAGCAGTAAATACTCTAGGGAGCGGATTTACTGTTCTAAAAACAAGTATATGACATCTCGTCCATAAATAATTTGCATTATTTGGCAACTTTGTTTGTTCTTAAGGGTGAATTAAATGATTCTAAGTTGCTTTAATTTCTAAACCATTGCTTGTCGTTTTATATTTAGCAGTCAATTCAAGGTTTTAAATTTAAGGAGGGTTTGAGACTACAGGAATATCAGTTTTGATGTAAAATTTTTCTGAAGATTTTTTCTACGAATATCTTGTAGGAGATCCATGTAGAAGAAACAGGTTTAAACATTCATTTAATTATTTTTTCCCAAAATTTAAAATTATGCTTATAGTTAATAATACTGGTAACAATATACAAATTTGGATCTCTCTAATCTATGTTTGCAAATATAAACAGATGATAGGAATTTTTTTAAACTATTTGTTAGCTCTTTACATGTGTTCTAGGTCTTAAGATTTCAGATACCTCAGTATTTGAAGTCTTCTTGTGTCTGTGTTTTCTAAGTATTTAAGGAAGTTATCTGGCCTTTCCTCCCAGCATGGATTACTTGAAATGTTTCAGTAATAAGTTTTGAAATCGTTTTGTGGAGATTTTTTTTTGTATACAAAATATGGTATAATTGTTTTTTTAGTGTTCAATACTAATTCACCTCAGTGGTCTCAACTACTGGTGTTGCCTTAACAGGCTTCTTAGGAGGACTTAGTGAAAATACAGTATATAATTCTCATTTCTAGAACGGATTTCTCAGTCTCACAGAAATAAAAATCGTATGTTGGTTGCCAGTTTAGTCTTCATCATGAACAAATAAGTAGCTGTGTGTTAGCAGTTTGCCTGGTTTTTGTTAATTCCTAACTTCCAGCAGAGTTTTTGCTTAAATTTTCGTGCCCTGTAGATGTTGTACAGAATTTTGTTTATGTTTTTATGTGCTGTGTAAAATCTGAAGGTTACACCATCATAGCATGGTTGTTCTTTTCAGTAGTTGTGAGACCTCAGGTCTGCTCAGGTGGAGTGGGTTTTGTCTTATTTATTCGCTTGTATTTAGATTGATACTGCAAATAGGTGACCCAGACGTGTATTTGAGGCCTTCTGAATGAAAGTGAGTTTTAAAATTCATGTGCCATTTCCTCATTGCACTAATACCCTGTGTATGCAGGCATTTTTTAGCATGCCTGCTAAAAATGTAGTGCACATATACTGTAGCTAGAATTGCTGTACCAGACTTCATTAAATTCTGGCATTCTAATAACCTGAAAATTCTGTTTAAATACATGTTAATATAGCATTTTAATTTTTTTACTTCTATTAATGAGAAAGACTTTCAGAACTTAGGAAATGTTGTGTCAGCCTTCTCCTGTATGAGTAATGCTCTCAGTTGGAGTAGAAATTTAGGTGCATAATAGTATGCGTTAGTGTACACACTGATCCTGGATTACATTGTATCCATCTGAAACTGCAGAGCCTGCATTATGTGGAAGTTAGTGCTCTGGGGATTTTGGGTTGTAGTTTACCCTTAGCTATAGAGGCAAGTGCTATTTCTTGGAAAAAGCGCAGAGATACAGGGTGGGTTTTTTTCAAAATAAATTGCCCGGTATGTCTTGCCTATGAAGCCCAGTGCAGACATAATTAAGCTGAAACATGAGATCAAAATTGACTTACCGAGGAAGAGCGTCAGAGAACCTGCAGTACAACTTGTAGATTTGTACATAACTCTGAGTAGCCCTTATTGTGGCAGTGCTCATAGAGTATTTATAGCAAATACATATTAAAAAGTTAACCCTTGTCTGGTGAAATAGAACTCAAGCAATACATTTTCCTTGAGCTCAGTGAAAGGTTTTTCCTTTGAAACAAAAGAGAAGTGGAATCGAACAGGCTCATGTATTTAATTTCTTTTGTTGAAAATTAAGAGTGCCTTTAATGCATTTATAGAACATCATGTTAAGTTGCGGCATTTATAATAATAAAGAGGGCTTATTTTTCAGAAAGTTTAAAAAAGACTAATGAATAAAATTTGCATAAAATTTGAATAAAACAACTACATATGCACAAGAGTACAGTCGAGTATAATTTATTAATGCTATTTGAGGAGGTCCACTACAGAACATCCTGGCTTGTCCTGTGAAAAGCACATTTAGAAGATAAGAGAGTGTATCCACTTTCTTGCTTTGTGTGCAAGTCAATCTTGATTGTAAACATTCTTTTATCAAAAAGTAACATGTAAACTTTATTCCATTAAAAAGAACAACAAAACTCTTCAGTCTTTTCTCTGTACTCCTTTAGAGGTTTCTCGTAAATAGAGCATCTGGATACACCAGATAAAGTTTCTAGGTTGTTGGATGTACTGCTGCCTTTTTTTCTCTGAGTAGTAAGATACTTATTTTTTCATCTGTTTTTCCCACTCAGTGCACTCTAAAGCTGCTGTGGAATTGGTCATAGCAGTTAAATGCTTAATGTTTTGTTACCTGTTGAATAATGATGATTATCACCAAAGTTTGAATTTATAGTGCTGGTTTTGTTTAATTGGAAATATTTTGCCCACTTATGACTTGTACTTTGTCTAGCTCCAGAAACATTTGGGTTTTGGTCCCCAACATGGAGGACTATGTGAGAGGGGAAAGCTGAAATATGTTGTAAGTAGAACATGGGTCACTTTTAAAATTCTTTTTAAGTCAGGGTACATGACTCAGTGCAACTGTAGCCATAGCTAACAGGTCAGTTTTAGATACAGTAGGCTGGTTCACCTCATTTATATTTGAGAAGTATTTTCTCTAATGATGACAGATTTCCAAAGTGTCTGCATTGGTCTTGAGGCAGCACAGGCCTTAGTTTTCTCTGACAAAGTGGGGTTTTTCTGATTTTCAAGTCCAGGAAAGTCTACCCTCGCTGGAGGCGGGACCAGTAGCTACAGAGTTGGCCTTTCTCCTGCCTCTGGGCCCACAGCAAGTAGTTCAATGAGTCTTGGGCTTAGTATGTTTGGAGGAGGAGATAAAATACATACTCATCCAGATAAAACCTAAAGAATGCATGCAGCTTTATGGAATGTGAGTGTTTGGGTGGTCAAAAACCTTCACTTTTGCCTCCTAGAGAGTAAATTTGTAAATTGGCTGCACAGTTTAGTAAATTGTTATTTTTTAAAATGCTTACAAGCTTGGGTTATTTCATTGCTTCTAGACTAATTACTTGCCAGGATAGTCAGAGTGAGACTTGATTCTGTTCAATAAACTCGCTTTTAAGAATGTTTATTACAACTTGCAGAGATCTTCTGTGTCAGCTTAAGAATCTGGAATCAGAGAATTAGCTCTGATAAAAATCAGTCAAATCTACTCTGAGTGTAGGCAGATAAAAGATTCCAGGGCTGATGGCTGGTATCAGGCTTGATAAGTTACATTTCTATACTGTTTTCTTTAAAGACATTTTAGTTGCAGTTCATTCATCCTGTGTTAAGCTGTTTCGTTTTTATAAAATACCACAGAAGCTTAAGTGGCTTGGGAAAATGGTGTCACCTGTAAAACATTTTGAGATATCTGAGATACTTTTAGTATGGTGTATTTGTTTATATATGAACATGTATATGTGATACCTACATTATTAAAATAAAATATTAATTCATATTTGCATAATAATGAAAAATCCAAGAAAATGTTGAAAATTACTTATTCAAAATGATCTATGGTTATGTGAACGGCAGGAGTGTTTTGACATATAGTCTTGGTATCTAACCAATTAAATTGGAGTATTACTTTGAAAAGGTTGGTCAGTGTACGACACTTTTGTGGATTCAAAGTATAATTGGAGAGTGAAGATACTTTCAGTTCGGGCCTACTTTTTCATTTCACTATTTGTGTGAAGTGTGAAACCATTTACATGTGTATGTACTTAAGGCAGAAATGTCCATTTCTCTATTGAAAGATCATTAGGAAGACTTTCTGGCATTTCATAGAAATGAAAGTAGGCTTTTAATACATCTAAGATTTAAAAAAAAAAATGTTACTGAAGTGTATTTTTTTAGTCAGGTGTGATTTTGCCAGTCTTTATTGGAAGCTGTTCGTTGCTCCAGTTTTATCAGTGATAAACACAGTCTATGAAGCTCAATGGGTGTGGGCAAATGAGGCTTCAGAACAAGTAATGACAAGACCTTCCTGTTATTTGTCTGGAGCAGCACCGGTTTGGTTAGGTGCTGTACTGCAGATCTGCTCTGCAGATGCATAGTTTTTCCTTAATTACTTAATATGATTCTACTGTTATTTCTAACAACTGTAAAAGTGTTTTTGTAATAGTTTTTGTAGTTCTAGTTCTCGTTATAGGTATTGAAATAACTATGTCATTTTACAAGTCTACTAAAACTGCAAGAATATTGCTAACCTCGCAGAAAGTACACGTTAGATGGGGCAAGATGTGCAGGGATGGGAGTAGTTCAACTGTGAAGAGGTTAGCAGCTGGTCAAGAGATGGACCTTCACTCACATTCATTCTTTAGCCTGGGGTACTGGTGGGGCTGTGTGGTATCTCAGCACCTCCAAGGCATCATTCTACAGGTGGCAGGTTCCCATGAGCTGGTCGCAGCATGGGTGGCTACCCTGGGAGTGAAACTGCCTGCTGACTCTTGCTAGAAGTATCTGGCTGTTGTTTTCACCATGCCATTACGGCTGCTTGTCCTGGCAAATTCCAAACGAGAAGGAGGAATTTCTTCTGCCTGCTTTTAATGCTTCTATGATGATTCACCATCTCATGGATAGCTGTGATGCTGCCATTAAGAAGTCTGTCTGATATTCCTGTTATTCAAACTGTGACTTTTCTATACAGTTGCACTATATATGGTGTGTTCTGATTTTATGGCTGATGGAATGTATGTGAGCCAGAGTTTCCTGTGTCTGTTACTGACAAGGAAGTTTTATAAAACTCATCTTGTGACATAGCAACACTAGCAATAAAATCTGTTCTCCTTAACTGCTCTCATTAAATCTGTCATGTTTATTAATTCATTACTGTAGTACTTTTGTACATCCTCCTAATATAAAAGCAGTAGTTTCTTTTTTTAGATCACTGTAGTTTATCTCGTTCTTTTCTTCACTGGTCTGAATATTCTGTAGAAGTAGCTGTGATGGTTTGTTTTGGTTGGGTGTTTTTTAATGCTGCCTCTTTTATTTCTACAGTTTTCATAGTAATATTTTTAAGCAAATGCAATATTTTGGGCACAATCCTTTTAGAGCAAGGAGAGGCTTGCAAAATAATGCTAATTGTGGAAACAGTTATGGGCTACTGTGTACTGATATATTACAAGTGGATGTGATGGAAAAGGACTTGTTTCTTTTCAGGCCATCTCAAAAACTGAGGTTAATTACATTATCCAGCTTGGTCCTTTGGCTTCTTTAACATGACAGAATTTTTGTAGTTAAGCAGAAAATTGTACCGGGCTTAAAAAGGGCAAATACCTTTTTGGACAACAGGTATGAAATCTTTGCCTGGCATTGTCTCAGCTGAACTTTTTTTTTTATGCATTAAATTGACTTGGCTCTGCTGTATCAGCTTTTCCTTCCATCCTCCTGGTCCCAGTGAATTTGTAGATTTTTCTTTTTTTGTGAGATTGAAGTCTTTGTGACTTGAAGAATGAAAATCCTTTAAACAAATGTAATGGTGGGGGGAGGTTGTTTGTTTTCTTCACCTTTCAGGTTCTCTTTTGGGTACTATAGTGGTTAGTTGTTTGCTCCCCCACCCTGTGTCAGTGCATTTAAAATATAATGTATCAGCATTCTAGAGGCTGAAGTTGTGCTGACCAGAGGTGCCAAAATTTGCTCTTTAGCTGCTATGGATTGCCATAGTTGCATGAGTTCTCAGAACTCTTCCAATCTTTCAGGCCCGACAGGAAAGCAATTCAGTCAATTTATTTGTTTGTTTATTCAATAAATTCTTTAATGAAAGGTGGTATGTCCTGGGATCTAGCTCAGGTTTTCCAGCTGTCCTACTGCTATTTAGAAGACAATTATAAGTGAAAGTTTACAGAGTCTTTGTTACTTCTTAATTTTCCAAACATGAGTACTTAGCAAGCACTTTTCCTGAATTAGTTGAGAAGAATATCTGTGTCTGTGTATAAGAGCAGTATATACCAATGTTATTTGTGTACGTTAAAAAGAAAGTTCTCTCTCAGGTGAGATTGTAGTGTTGGCTTTAATTGTTGGATTTTAATGGTTTTTTTGTTGGCTCTAGTCTGTCTGAATTGATTAATCTCCAAGATAAATAGTTGTGGGTTTTTTTAAAAAAAGAACTGATAGCTCTTGCTGAAGTTCCAGCTGGTTAACTGTTCTCTGCTCCACAGTGTTTGGTCATATTTTCAGGTGAAGTTAGATTTGCATGGACTCTGCAACTCATGGCCTGTGAACAGTACTGATGTGAAACTCAACAATCATCATCATCATCCAAATGCTCTCTAAACCCTCTCTGTGTTTTATTTCCTTGCTTTTTATTTTCCTTTGGTGTTTTGTTTTTATTTATAGCCTTAGGTTGTAATTTTAGACTCCGTCTTGTAAGATTTTTCTAAATATGTTTTTGTTCTGTTAGAAGAATTATTTCAAACTAGCCTGCCTTGCAGAAAATAAAGCTACTCCTCTTTTCTGAAAGCTTCCCTATCTTCCTTCAGTCCCACTTTGAATATTGTCAAACACTGTATGAGGCCACACAGATGAAATAAAGGTAGATCTAAGGAAAGTAGAACTTCTGGTGAGTTTTGATCTCTGGATTTATTGATAGTGTTTCATACCTCAGTTTTTCATTTATCCTCTTGACTTGTAGCTCCTGTTATTCTAGCTCTCAGTGAGGGAGGGCTCCTTGTTTATTTAGTTTTTACAAGGTAGTTTGGTCACCTAAACATTTTCCCATAGGTTCTTTTCTTCATTTAGATTTAGAATTAAGACCCAAGTTACCATTCTAAACAGACTTCTATGTGCAGAAGTGTCCTGTGTTTATTTTTACCTCTCAAGTAGGATTAGAAAATCTATTAAAATTCCAGTTATTAAAATTCCAGTTAAATGTGAAAGTTGTCCTTTGTCATAGAATTCTGACCTGTAAATCACAGCAAATTTAGGATTAATTATTCTCATACTCTGACTAACTCCCAGTGCCTGACAAACTTGGAAGTGCAATATGTTAACATCTTTCAACTTGTGCTGTTTTAAAACATTTAATTGCTTCTTAAGATAAGTGTGAGATTATAAGAAAATCTTTATACGGATATCGCATCTCACGCAAATGTGTGGCTTCATCTTGGGTGCTGGATCTAATAGTTTCCCTCAGTTTCCCCTGTATGTTGGCTTTGTGCATCTTGCAGATGAATAAACCCCCAAGCATGGAGAAGATTATTTTCAAGAATCTTTTAATGTTTTGACTCAGAGACCTAATAAAGCTTTCTGGAAAATAGGGAGGGAGAACACAATGTTTTTATATCCTATTGTCCAATTGCATGAGTAAAAGTGCATTGTGTTTTTTAGCAGGATGCATTTTCATCAGTTCTATATATGTCATTTATCTTCATCCCTTGCTAAAGTTAGAAATTTTTTTTACAATTAGAAGGGGCATGGGTGGGACTTGGCAAAGTTGGGAAGTGTCTTTTCAGTGTGTTTGAATGCAGGCATTTAAAAGCTTAAAATGAAGACATTTTTCCACTATGTAGTTTACTTCTCTGTGTGGGAACCTGAATGTATGTGGGTGTTTGTTTTGCAATTGTTTTGGGGCTTGGCTCCCACTAGAATACAATTGTTTTGCAGACACTACCCAGAGCTGCTTGAAAAGTCAATAGGTGAGCTATAGTAGGATTTAGGCATTTCAAACTGTTTAAGTTGTTGGGTTGAAAATAACATTCACCAAATAGTGGAATCAACCCCCCCGTTAATGATCCAGTCCCCTCCTAGCAACCCCCTTTCCTGCGCTTTTAGGAACAGTCATGCTGTGCTGTAAACAATTTAAGGAAGTTGATTTAGTTGAAAACAAAGCTTGTATTTGGGAGGAGGGGAACTGGAGATGGGGATCAGCTGAGCCTCCAGCCAGGTCTGTCATGGGACCTGCCACTCCGCAGTAGTGCCTGAACAACTCCAAGTGAGAGACAACAGGGGAGCAAGACAGGTGGGTTTCTTCCTTACACGCTGTATGAGTGCACTGCTAGTGTCATTGTAATTAATTTATTATATAATATTTTAAAAATCTTGAAATGTGAAAATAGTGCTTCACTGCTGGCATCCAAATTAGTTCTCTCTGCTTTATGCACTTTATTTGTACATAAAAGTTTTTGTGCACTGATTATTTAACTGCATTGTAAAAGCACAGAACGGAGGCATTTCTGGTATTGAAGCTTAGGTCTGATGTACTTCAGGTATCAGCATTTTTAAATACCATGTTCCGTTCTTCAGTCCCTAATTGACTGTTTGTTGAATTCTGTCCAGCTAATATCTTCGTTATAGAACTTTTTTCCCCCTAGGGTTCTGTTTTGGCTGTGCATTGTAAAAGTAGTATAATTTAGAGGTCTTCAGAGTAGTGTCAGTTCAGTTCAGAAGTGATGTCACCCAGGTGAACTGAAGAAGCAGTAGTAGATTAGTGGGTTTTTTCCTTAAATTATTACTTAAAGTGAAGAATTTCCCAAATTTTTCTACAAAGGGTATATTTCACTTTCTGCAAGGATTGTGGGGAAAAGTTGCATCAAGTGTGAAAGAAAATGGGTAGCACTAGTGAGTATGGTACAGTGGATGAGGCTTTTTTAAGTTTAGAATATCTTACATTATTTTTTGAAAAATACTTTAAAAGGTTTTGGGGATTTTGTGTTTGGTTATGTATACTTGAGAAAATGTACTGTAGGTTTCAGTATGTTAGTCTCGGGGACAGAGAATAAGCCATCTCTTTATGCTTACTGCATTCTTGCTTTCCACAATCATCTGACTCCTTTACTATTGTGTTCTTCTGTTTGGACTAAAAGCCATATAGATACACATGGTTCTGATATTAAGGACTGGAGAAAATGAAGTGGAAAAAAAAGGTTTATCATATTTTTGTTGCTGATATACACATGTTACTCCTCTGTTTTATTTGTGGGGGAATAGTTTTAATTCTGTTGACCTTCACGTTCCTTTGAAAGAAAAGCAGTTTAATAAGTAGTTCACAAAGAAATCTGTTTTACTGTAATGTTAGTAAATAATAACAGGAAAAATCATGTGATGCGTATGAGAATTTTGTTCACTTCGGAGTTCAGTATGTGTGACTACATATTAAGAACCTTTGTGTTTCTAATAATTGTATATTTCCTTCTAATGCAGCCTTCTGGAAGGTAGAACTAAAGCAAAATCAAGTCTGTTTCAACAGAAATTAGGAATTTGGATTCAAGTTACTGTAAGCTTAGGGTGAAAGTTGAAGGGAAAGTGATGAGTTGATTTTAAGGATATTTAGTGAGAAGTCTTCCCAAGCTTATGCAAGCACATCCATGTTGTTAGAAGCGTGTTAGATGTCATGTGAATTAGAGGAGAAGCTCATTGGTCCTGATAATACATGAGTAGATGTGGTAGCTGATAACGATTTTTCTTGAATGTAATGTGAACAGAGATTTATTTTAAAATAATTTTTATGCTTTCAAAATTCATTAGTTTTGTATTTAAGTGAGATGACTTGGAGCTAACACATCTGCTCATAACTTCCTTTAAAAGAACAGGAAAGAGATTGAAAAACTGTATAGGCATCATAAAAACATGGGAAAAGAAGGAATGAGGAGTAAAATGTCAGCCCCCTTGAATCATAATGAGGAATTACTGTCAGGGTTGGAGTATAGGCGCAGTTAGAGCAAAAATCCGAGTGATACGGTGTCTTCCAGCTGCGGTGCTTTCAGCCAAAGAATATAACAAAAACAAATGTAAGATCTTTCTCTCCTATGAGGAAAGGCTGGGAGAATTGGGATTGTTTAGCTAGAAGAGAAAGCCCCAGAGTAACCTAATTGTGGCCTTCCCAATACCCGAAAAGGGCCTGCTGGGTGGCTGCAGGGGAGGTTCGTTGATGGGCAAGACAAGGGGGAATGGCTTTAAACTGAAAAATACTAAGTTTAGATTTGATGATCAAAAGAAATTCTTTACTGTGAGGGTGGTGAGGGATTGGAACTGGTTACTCTGATAAGTGGTGGGTGCCCCATTCCTGGAAGTGTTCAAGGCCAAGCTGTATGGGGCTCTGTGCAGCCTGGTCTAGTGGAAGGTGTCCCTGTCTGTGGCAAGGGGGTTGGAGCTAGATGGTCTTTAGGGTCCCTTCCAACCCAAACCATTCTATGGTTCTATGGTTCATCCTGATTTCTAGCTTTCTTTAATTTCAGAGTGTGTTGTACTTGTTCTGGGGGGTTTATGTTGTTTGTTTGTTCGGGTTTTTTTCTCTAAAGCCTCAAAGAGCCCTACCAAGAATCTCAGATTCTGTTTACACTTTGGCATCTTTCAGCGGTCTTGTTCCTGGCTGTTTCCCAATTTAATTATGAAATCCTATGGAAAATATTTTGCAAGGCAGAGGTTTGTTGCAATTTTGTTTGGGTTTGTACTTGTGTTTTACTATTTAAAACATGCTAGATGTGATAGCAAAAGTAAGAAAGTGTTTTCTATTGGCTGATTAGAGAGATGATAAATAATTCAGTCAGTGCGACTCACAATCCCATTGACCTTCAGTTCCTTGATTGATGCTGAGCCCATGTCTGTATAGTTGGTTCTGTCAAGAAAGGTACTCCATGTTTCTGATGATTCTTGTTATCCCCTGAACCTCATGGTTCTGTTGGTGTTATTTTGTAAGGGAGTAATCAGAATTCTAAACAGTTTTCTAAACATGATCCTTCTAGATTTTTAGTGGTGGTTTCTGCTTTGTTCTTTTCTGTTCTGCTGGCTTCCAGATTTCTGAGCTGATATAAGATGGCTCTGAAAACAGTGACTAAACTTTAGGAGTTTAAGTCAGTTTAGAAACCACTCTATGGGTATTTGTGCAATTGAAAATGTTTATTTCATCATTATCTGCAAACCAATATAAGCCACATATCATGGACTTACACAGAAGGTTTCAACTTCATTTAATGTGCACTAAGAGTCATAATAAAGCATGAGAAAGGTGATGTATATGGATGAATATAATGTCTGATACAATACATGAGTACCAAAGTTGCTTGATTAACGTGTGCTCTGTTTTAAGTGGCAGTGCTCTTGCAAAGGTTTGCTTGTTTTTACCTAATCTTTGTATTAGACAGATCTTTGTCTGAATTTGTGGACCTGAGGGGAAGAGATTTCTGGTAGCATCCTTTGAAGTTAGGACTGAATAAAAATGCTGTCAGTTCCGGGTGGCTTCAGAGGAATCTGGTTATCCTTGGTCAGTCTGGCCACCAAGAAAAGGTGCTGTTGCTCCCTGCAATGACTGATGTGATTCATGAGGTTATAACTGCAAGGGTGGGTGGGTGAGTTGCTGGTGACTGTTTTGCCCTTTGGAATTCAAGGAGCTTGCCTTCAGGTATACTTAGTGGCTGGAGGCAGAGGAAGGGACATATAAACCCTATCATTTAATTTTCAGTTCCCAACAAGGGAAGGTGGTAACTAGTTCTGCCAACGGTGCCCTGATGGGAACCAGCACCTTAGAAGGTTGGAGCATTTCTTCACATTTAGACCGGTGAAGTACATCTTCACCCCACTATTGCCCCAGTGTTCAGTATCATGTGATCCTTCTCCAACTCCTGGTTTTGACTTACTTGATGAATCTTCTATTTGGTACATTTAGTTACATTATTGTTTGCCCTTTTTTTTGGAACGCTTATGAGCATGGTGAATAGCACATTCAAGGCTCCTCTGCAAACTTCCATTCCTTGTGAAAACTAACAACTTTCGATCCATTATTGAACCTGTTGTTAATACACAAGGACAAGTTCTTTCTCATTGCATGTCACTTGGAAGTCTTGAAGAACTGCTAAAAGATCTTGCAGTGTTCATCTAAGTCTAGGTGTTCGGCTAAATCATCCTTTCTCATGTACATCTTGGTTGCTTGAGGAGAAAAAAAAGAGATTTGTGAAGCATGATTTTATTTTCCATTACATTTATCTAGCTGTCTTCTGACTTGCGTTTCTCATAACTTTAGACAATTTTCTGGTATAAAGTTAAAGTTATTCTGGAGTTGCTGCAATGTTTCTTTAGAGCTCTTTAAAAAAACCAAAAAGCAACTAAATTCTTTAAATTATCCTTATATTCTTTCTAGACTAAGAAAGCATTAGTATTTCAGTTATTTTTTTTTTTTCCTTTTTATCCATAACTATGGCTTAAGCAATTACTATGAAAAATTTGGACATGTAGAATGTTAATCTGGAATTATAAGACTTGAAGGAATTATTTTTCTGCGTCTCTTGTGTAAACATTTGGGATTAACCTAAGATTTAATGAAAATAGGTCTTTCACTTGCTTAGAAAACCATGTCTATATAACACTAGATGTGAATAATCTTCACCTTGATTCTTATTTAACTTTATTATAACAGTGGGAGCAATGTATGCTTTTGCTGCCAAAATAAAAGAGTTGAAAAGGAGGGGGGAAAAAAGGAGGAAGTTGTATGTTCAATATCAAAGCAACTTGGGGGGTTATTTTAGCAAAATGATGTTACAATTAAGACTGTGCTCTGTTGAAAATGTACTAAGCACTCTCCTAAGTGACTTGCAGAGTAAAACGGCACCGTTTCCTGTAGTAGATAAATGACAAGTAATAGTCTTATATTATAAGAGACAATTTAAAGGTTTGTGATACTAACATTTGGACTGATTTGTGTGGTGTCTTGTACATTGGAGCATGTGGATGACACAACAGCATGGCTTGAATAGATTCTTTCATTCTTGTATCTTGGTATCTGTTGGTTGTCTTGCAATAAGTTCGCTGTTAACAGTCCTTTCAAAATGCAGCAGAACACTTTTGAGAAAGGTGTTTTATGAACAAGGTTGCATGGTTTTGCAATAGACTTAAATATTGATTCTGTCAATTCTAAAATACTTATGTCTGCTTTATTTGTTTATGTAAAGTTAGAGGCACTCTGTTCCTTCACACTGGCTCCTTTACAGTCCTAATGAATGTAAAAAACATTTCTATCCCTTTTTCCTGTAATCTGCAATTTACCTTGTTTCACTGGGGCACAGTGCACTCTTTTGAAATGTAATACAAAGAGGTATAAATAACAACATGTGTGTAAAAGTGCAAATAAATATTTCTTATTAGAAGGGGACTAGAATACAATTCTAAAGTATAAGTTTTAGTTAATATATTTTCTTTCTTATTCAAACTTGCATTAAGACCAAATATTCCTTGCTTCTAACAAAGCTTGCAGTTTTAATAGGCCTAGTATTAAATTTTTCATATGACTTTAATTGAATGAAACTCTTCTCTGTATACTTAGTTTTTCTCCAGTTTGAAAATATATAAAAGTAATGAGAAAGTAGGTTTACTTAGAGGTTTACTTAGCCATGTAAAATTCAGATTAAAGTTTGTGGAGTGCTTAAGAGATCATATACAAATTAACTAAATGAATGCCTCTTTCTCTGTAGGGTGCTGGTCAAGACAAACTTGGAATATATGTCAAGTCTGTTGTGAAAGGAGGTGCTGCAGATGTGGTTAGTAATAATCATCAGTTTGAAAAGTAGAAAGAGCCTTTGGAAATGCTTTCAAATCTTTTGTTTACTAGTTTGCATGAATGATTGATTGTTTTAATGGCGATCATATTAGCATTAGTGTATGATTTTTCTTGTCTTGCATATGTATTTAGGATGGTCGTCTGGCTGCAGGGGATCAGTTGCTTAGTGTGGATGGTCGAAGTTTGGTGGGCCTGTCCCAGGAAAGGTACGGGATGGTTTCCTTGGTTATTTTTATGTGAAGAAAATGTTAGCTTAAAAACATACTGAAATGGGCAGAAGCTCATTTTTTTTACACTTTACACTTTGTCTTGGCTTTTGGTAACTGCCTGTGAATAACCTTAGTAACAAGTTCAACTGTTTGGGTACTATTTTTCCCTTCTTTTCATATGATATGGGCTACCTATATAGAAGAGATTGTATTACACATTTGTGTTTTGGTTTTGAACGATCTCTATTTAGCTCTAATTTTAAATATTTTGGCTTCTGACCTTTAAAGCAGAAACTGGGAATAAATAGTACTTGCCAGTAGGTATTGTCTGTGTGCATAAGCCTATTTTCTGGTCATTATCTTGTAATTTTTTTCAAAGTGATTTTAAGTATTAATCAGAAAAAGAGTGCTTTGTGAAGCAACAGATTACTGATAATTAGGGTAACTAAGTAATACAGTGCCTAATTTAATTTTGTTTTATTTGCTCCACCTTTTATTGCAGGGCAGCAGAACTTATGACTAGGACAGGTTCTGTAGTAACACTAGAAGTAGCAAAACAAGGAGCAATTTACCATGGTCTGGCAACCCTGCTTAATCAGCCATCACCAATGATGCAAAGAGGTAAAGATACTAATATTATTGATGTTAATAACAGCTTTGTAATTCTGCTTTCTGCATTTATAAGAATGCAGAAAATACAGTAATTTACGTATCTTATGAAGTATTAGCATAATATTAAATCAGAAAAGAAATATAATTGCACAGAAAAAAAGAAATTTCTTATCAGAAGTTCATCTGGTTTTAAATACTGTTTGAAATTTTCTTAGTCCAATAATTAATAAGTCCTTTGCACATGTACCTTTCAAAACTGAATTATGCATTTAAACACAGTTCTGATTTGAATTAATTTTTATTTTAACAAGTAGAATATCATGAATATAAAGGGCGTTAAACTTAATGGCTTTTTTTGTCCCTTTCATAAGAGCTTCTCTTCTCTCAGAATATGTCTTCCATGTAATCACAGAGTGCAGTGTAATTAGTAGGAGAGGAATAAATGGAAACAGAAGCCCTGGAATGTATTTTGCCATTGAGTTTTAATTTTTTTTTTCAACTAGAAATGTTGAAATGTATCTCCTTAAGTTTCCGTGTGTGATCATAAGAGGTTTTTGGATATTTCTCCAGTGTTATATTTTATCATATATATCATACTACTTCAGTAGGGTACTAACAAAAGACATATTAAAGTCCAATATAAAATAACATTGTATAGGAAATAATTTTGTCAATGGAAACATTTTCTACATACAGTAGTACCACAGTATAGAAAAGAATGGGTTAAAAGAACAAATCCTTATTATCACAGTTTAGAACACCATCCCAGATGCCATATGCCTCGGTCATCCAGAGAGCTTTCAGTATAACACATTTGGCTTTTCCAAATAATGTGGTACTTTGTCAGAAGTTCTTTTGAAGAATACAGATTGAAGGAAATCTATATATTTGATACAAGATTGGGATTGCATATTTGAAAAAGTAAAGATTTTTAAATCTAGTATTTGCTTTACTGGGAACTTGATTTTTACATATAAGCTCAAGGTAGCTCTGATTTGAAAAAAAATACGCTAGACAGTAGTTAAGTGAAAGGGAGAAACTACATATCCAACTGTTACAGTTTCTGACCGCCGTGGCTCAGGTAAACCCCGACCAAAGAGTGAAGGTTTTGAGCTGTATAACAACTCCACACAAAATGGATCACCTGAGAGTCCTCAGCTGCCGTGGACAGAGTACAGTGAACCAAAGAAGCTGCCAGGGGATGACAGATTGATGAAGAACAGAGCCGATCATCGTTCCAGTCCCAATGTAGCAAGTAAGAAAAATTACCCTTCTTTTGGGGATAGATGCTTCCTTCAGTAGTTTTAGAGGCTGTTGTATTCAAAAGGGGTGATTGTTTTTAAAAATGGATTAAGTTTAAAATACCAGTGTAGTGGTAACATTTGGAGCAAGCCTCTTGGTAGAACTACTTAAAAGAAAAATCGTAGTTAGTTTGTGAATATTGTTACTTTATTAAGTCCTTATTAAATTCTGTAAATTATTATTAACAGTCTTGTAAATGCTTCCTCCAACAGATCAGCCTCCAAGCCCTGGGGGAAAGAATGCTTATGCATCTGGAACTACCACCAAAATAACCTCAGTCTCTACTGGAAATCTTTGTACGGAGGTCAGAAGTGGCAAGCAAAATGCTGGCTGTTAAACTTTCTTTATCTATCAGTAGTGTCAGTGTGCTTGACTCAAACCAGTGTCTTACTGAATTATTTGACCGCAGTGTTGGTCCTTGTGACTGGGTGGGGTTTTGCTTTTTAGAACTAAAGAAAGGTTGAGACAGTTTTCAATGATATCATTAAATTTTGTTCATGAAGTTGTCTTTGTGATTTCTTGGGTTTGTACAATATTGCATACTCGCTTCGAGACCATAAAAACATGAGTCATAGCCACAGTTATATTTGATACTGGGCAACCTCTTTATCTCCTGTCCTAGATGAGTAATGCTCTTATGAGCCAAAAGAAAATATTTGGAAAACACAGGTTTAGAACAATCTTCCATACAGATCTATGTGGTTAGAGAATTTTACTTTACTTTCTTTCTCCCTTTTTCAGGAACAGATTTTGCCACCACGACCTGAAGCTTATCCCATCCCAACACAGACCTATACTAGAGAGTATTTCACATTCCCGGCTTCAAAGTCCCAGGATCGAATGGGTCCAGCTCAGAGTCAGTGGCCAAATTATGAAGAAAAACCACAGATCCAGGCAGAAAGTAATCATTCTATCAATACTACCATGCAGGTGAGAAGTAGTTTTTTTCAGTAAAAGGAAACAAACCAGAAAGAAACTGCTTATTTTCCACTCCCCGACTGCTAGAGACTTTTTTTAGAATATTTAGCTCTCTGTAACTATACCATAAGATGGGAACAACTATACTTATGCCAAGATGGCTTGGGTTCAGGAACCCTATGCGTTTTTTTTCCCCTTCTCGTTTTGCCTTTTTTCCCCCTTTCTTTCACAGAATTTATGTTATGATATTCTGCAGATCTGTTATCTGGGATATTTTAATCCCTTGTTAGAGGTAATGGGATGTAAGTGATAGTAGGGTTTGTCTTGTAAAATGTTTTGTGGTTCTCTGAAAAGCAAACTAAATTTTCCATTCTTCCAAGAAGGTTTGTATGGAAAAATGTTTGCCTGAAGGGTGTGTTGTTTAAGTGATAAAGTGAAGTATTAAAATTGAAATAAAACAGTACTTTGAGACCTCTCCAAGGTCTTCACTGAAACACATTCCTTGCTCCCAGTTAAAAAAACAAATCTATAATTTCAAAGTTGTATCTATTATCAAAGTGTAGATGCATCTTGACATGACATGAATTTACACTCATTGTACTTTTAGAAATTCAGAAATAGTGTTGTTCTGCTCCTGTTAATGAGAACTTCACTCAAATCCATACAGGAAATTAAACCTAGATCTACTAAATCTAGTTACTGGATGATCTTTAATCCACCAGACTTAAAAATATAGAGAGCTTTTTTTTTTTTTTTTTGCTATTTCTTAATTAGTGATAAGAGCAGAGCCTTATGTTTTACTTTTGGAAGAGGTGTCATGTAACTTATCTTGAGATTCTATCTAAGTAAGCAAAGAATTGTTTATTGGTTACTCACACATATATGGACAAACTAATTCATTTAAAAGGCTCCTTTTTTTCAGTATTTTTTTAGTATTATAGAGATTAAATCCTAATTATTTGGGCTGTTAAAACAGAAGATGTTTTGCTCAAAGTAGGATGGTACTTCTGAAGGTGGATGCTGCAAGTTGAACGATTCTGGCAAATAGATGTGGCAAATACTTTGCTGAATTTCCATGCTTAACTCTTTCATGTTTCATGATTTCATCTCACTTAATCTTAGCTGCGTAGTTAACATCTAGGTGCTCTCTGTCAGTGGTGGGAGAAGAGGAGGCGGGTGCCTCCAGAGAATGTTCCTACCCATTTGTCTTAACTGAATTTTATGATAATTGCTGCCTGGACATGCATGTCTCCCCTGCTTAAGACAAGCTTAAGTGAGTAGCTTAGATGAGGTGGTTAAAACTGGTAAAGATGAAGCCCATCTATTAAAGTTGTTGACAAACACTGAATTTGAGCTGTAAGGCTTAAGGTTGAAGGCAGTGCAGGAAAGCGTTTTGCTAAAGCAAAACAGAAGCTTTAACTCCTTACAAGCATTGAAAGACTTCAGTTTTCCCCTGACATACAATAGTTCTTTTAAGTTGAAAATTAGAGGAAAATAGACTTTTTACAAAAAATAAAGAAATACGCTTTAATCTTTGCAGTGAGAGCTGGGCTTGTAAAAAAAGCTGTTAAATGCCTGTTTTATGTTCTGAAGGCATTAGCAAACTAGGTGCATCTTTACAGCAAATCTAACTCAAATAACTGTGTATTCAGCTCTGTTGGACTAATAGAGCATAAAAAATACACTTGTTCCTCTCAAAGAAGGCATTCTTTAGAGGTCGTGGTTAAGGTCATTGATGGAGGAAAATAAAAGGAGTTTGCTTTGTTAGTCTTCTTTCAGTTGTTGATAATTGGTGCATTGTGTGTTCACTGCTTAGCAGTTCCTAACATTCAAAGTATGAATATTTGCTTCAAGAAAATCATTAACAGATATAATAATCCTGGTTTATGGTCCAGTGTTCCTTTTCAGGTGGTTGTTCAATGTGATGAGACCCTGAGGTTGTATAGAAAAAGACTTGGCGTTTGATGCACGAAAGTGACAAAAATCTCAGACCAGTACACTCACGCTCCAGGAGCAGGTAGAATTAGACTGCCTGCCTGGATTCTGTACCCTGAATGCATTAGTAGTGGGAACTTCCTGCGGGACACCTCTCCTGTTAATGGGGGAGAGTGGGCAGAGGCGCTTTCTTCTCTCTCTGTCTCTCTCTCTCTTCAGCCTTTCTGTTTGCTTTCCCAGTAGGAAAGATGTTCAGTGAAGCCAGCTGAAGCCTGAATGGCAGAGCTGGTATGACTGAGCCACTGCTCAGAGCTGCCAGCACTCTCGTACTCACGTGTGGGGGAGGGGGTGTCAGGGATAGTCCTGAGAAACTGTGCGAGCTGGGGAGGTTTTCAGCTTAAACTCTGTTTTGCGTTCATCCTTCCTCCCAGTCCAGTTACCAGGCAGTTCGCAGGAGCTTGCTAAGTCTTCATCGCTTGAATGAGTTAAGAAGATTGAGAAGAATATTTTATTGTTGGTTTTGGAAAATCTACTGGGTATGGAAATGCTGAAATTTGTTAGAAGTAATTACCTTCAGTAATACGAATGTGTTTTGTGAGCCATTTTCAGATATGTTTTAATGTAGATGGACTGTAGTACACATGCCTTGTTTAATTTTTTTCAGCGTGCAGCTCGTTCCCAGGAAGAGCTCAGAGATAAAGTCTTCCAGCCAGAGAGGAATCGTTTGGAAGTTGTTATACGGAAGGATGTGGAGTACATCGATCGGAAGTCAGACAGTGATCAGTGGATGAATTCATCTGTGGATTCTAGCACATCTAGCCAGGAACACCTGAACCATTCCTCCAAACCAGTCTCGCCTGGTTCTTGTTTAACTAAAAGTGGACCTGGCCGATGGAAAACTCCAGCCACTAGCCAGCCAACTCCAGTGGCCATTTCCCAGCCCATCAGAACAGATCTTCCCCCTCCACCACCACCTCCTCCAGTGCATTATGCTGCTGAATTTGATGAACTACAAATGGATTTGCCTCTGCCTCCCCCTCCTCCTCCAAATCAGATAGGAGCACAAGCATCCTCCCAGGTGGCTGCTGCTGAGCGTAAAAAAAGAGAGGAGCATCAGAGGTGGTATGAAAAGGAAAAGGCACGTTTGGAAGAAGAACGAGAAAGGAAACGTCGCGAGCAGGAGAGAAAACTCGGCCAAATGCGTTCTCAGCCACTAATTCCTGCTCAGCCTGTGGTTCCTCCCATCTCCCTTCAACAAGTGAAATCAGAAAAACCCTCAACATTGCAGAGGTCTCAAGAAACAGTTATTCGAGAGCTGCAGCCTCAACAGCAGCCGCGGACTATTGAGCGGAGAGATCTGCAGTACATTACTATCAGCAAGGAAGAACTGTCCTCTGGTGATAGCCTCTCTCCAGATCCTTGGAAACGGGACGCTAAGGAGAAACTGGAGAAGCAGCAACAGATGCACATTGTGGACATGCTGAGTAAAGAGATTCAGGAACTTCAGAACAAGCCTGATCGAACAGCGGAAGAAAACGACCGCCTCCGCAAACTCATGCTTGAGTGGCAGTTCCAAAAGCGACTGCAAGAATCAAAGCAAAAGGATGAAGATGATGATGAAGAGGAGGATGATGAGGTGGATACTATGCTCATCATGCAGCGGCTGGAGGCAGAAAGAAGAGCAAGGGTAAAAAGGGATAATCTTTTCTAGAAAAAAATATTGTAAATTTCTAGCTTGGTGGGTTTTCATGCTTTGAGTATTTTGATGTTTTTAGAGGGTAAAGGAGGATGACGCTTTCTTAAATGTCTTGAATTTTAAGATTAATAATTTAGAATGGCTTCACCAGTTAAGTAATGCGCTAGGAAAGTATCAAAGCTATCTTTTATAGCATACAATTTAGCAGTTAAATTTACTTTTCTGGTTTTGGGGAGAGAAAAGTTCCCTTTGGATAAAGCATTTTTGCCATGTTACTAGAGTATGGTTAGGAGGTAAAATAAGGCAGAAATTTGCCTGCAGAAAGGTAAGCAAAAATATTTGAAATTATGAAAGTCTGTAGGAGAATCAGGAGTAAGAATAGTGTGATTTCTCCCTCCTCTCCCCAGTGTATTTACCTCTAAAAGCTTATAGTCTTGGGACATGAACACAGACACTGAATGCATACTGTTTCCAGGGAGCAGTGAGCTGAACAGACATTCCAACTTGTTGGTCTGATTCAGCTGCTACCTCTACCTTTACCACTACCTGAGTGCTGACCCCAGCAGTGGGGGAGGCATTGGTTGAGCCATGTGGTTTTGGATGGTGTAACAGCTAGTACACCCTGTCTAGGGCTCCAATTCATATATGCCTGGATTTTTCATGGTGTCCAGTTTAATCAGCATCTGACAAGGTTTGCTTACCTTAGATTCAGTTCTGTGAAAGCTCATAATGTATGTAAGAAGATAATACAACTGAATAGTATGATGAAATTTTTAATCCCTCTGCTGGTGGCTGTTGTCTCCCAAGACTCTGCTAAATCTACTGTTACTGAGAAAAAGTTTCTATAGGAAAATCTGTTATTTTCTGAATAACAGCGTGGATTCCCAAGTTACATACCAATAGCTATGCTTTTCCAGGCTTAAAAGCTAGCTCTGTAATATGTTCAGTGTCTTCTATGTGTTTGTCTTGAAAAGTTGACTTAATTCTGTGATAAGCAATGCTGAATTCCCAAGAAATGTTTGGACATGCTTGTTTTGACATTCAGAAATAGCTAGTGGCTTGAGTAGGATTTGAATTCAGGATTGTTTTGGCAGTTTCATTTCCTAACTTACTCTTCTCATACTCGCTGCAGTCTGCATTGCTTTCCTTATTTTCTTGTGCCTAACTTTATTACTGTTTAAAACAGTAGATACCTCAAACTTGGAAACTGAAGAAAGGAAAAGCTAAATATATGTTTGGCAGACAGGTTGCCCTGAAGTCCAGCATTGCTAACAGGCAATATGTTGCACACAAACAGTTACCTATGGGCATAAAAAATTAATGTAGAACTGCCATTTTAACAGACGTTGTCTTTAAAATTTTACTGTAGCAAGGCCAAGAAAGCCATGTGTCAGTAAAAAAAAAAGCCAGTTGTATTGCGTAACAGTATTAGTCTTCTCTGCAAGTGCTGGCTTTAAAACACTATTTGTGCATAAAATTCTTCCAGCTTTTTGGAACATTTTGAAACAAAAAAATAAGTTGTCTTGAACTGAATTCATGTTCGCATTTTGGTTATATTTCACTTTTAGAGATGCAGTTAAGTAGCATCTCTACGGATCTACTGAGGTGTTGAATGAGTCAATACTGATAAAAATTTTGGATTGTCTTAATTTCTGTATTTCAGGTTTATGTCCATTCAGTTCCTTGTTCTAAAGCAACCAACTAAACAAATAAAAGAAAATGCTTTTGAAATAGTGCAAGTCTAACCTATCTTTATTTACACTATGCATCTTTCTTTTTTTTCCCCTTTCTTACTACCTGCAGCAGACTGCTGTGCCAGCAATCTCTGTTCTAGATTTGGTATGTTTGTTTCTTTCTCTTCAATATCTCTTTCTCATTTCAATTCCTTATTATTATTAATAACAACCCTATGTGGTTTGGATGATGATTTGGCATCTTTGGGTGTTCAGAGATCATTGTGATACAGTAAGCAGTAAGTTAACTGCAAGCATGCATTTGAATGTTTTCAGATGTGGTGATTCCTTTCCCTGTGTTTCCTTCCTCTTAGATGTTGTGTTCTGCTTGCAGACTTGATTTGTTTGTTGCAGCAGTGGTCTAATATAAAACTATGTATCTGCTGGTTTGCGCAGTTTTGTTTATAGAATCTTACTAATAACTTTGAATGAACAGGCTGTGAGGTAAGATTGCTTCCATTCTCTTTCCCATCCATGCAGGTTTTAGAAGAGCTCTAAGACTTTTCCTTTCCAGTTTGAAGTGAAATAGTACTGAGAGCCTAATAATACAGCATACTTTTTCAGCACATATTGAAAAATACATACACCCTGTTGTTTGCAGGTGTTACGTGTGTTATGTTTTGTCATTAACATAAAAATGGGTTGTAAACTCAGAAATTACTTCTGAACTGATATTTCCAAGTTCATTGCATAAACATGCAATCATTAAGCTGCAATATAATTTCAGTTTCAGTTGGTCAGTACTATATTCTCTTGCATCTAAAACATGACAGGCTTTCAAACTGGAATAGTAATTGCTATGACTCCAGCTAATTCTGTATATAACTGCACTCACTGGACATGGGGACATGGAAAAGGAGTTTTGTAGTCGTCTAGAGCAGAAATACATGCCCTTCAAAGTCAATTTCTGTGTAATTAGTGTACCAGTTTGAAAGACAGGTGATGCTTGTAAAGTTCTGTTAGTAAAATTTAATTTTTGCTGCTTGAAAAAAACTGTAAATGTGTTGATTCAAAATATGGATTTGGATATTCAGCACTGCCTTATATAAAAAAATCACCTTTTAAAATGCATACTTCAGGTAACTTATAAAATCTAAGGTGTTCAGTTTTGTATCCGTGTGTTACATGAGCGTTAAGCAGTTTACAGCAGTGGAACAGGTGAAGCATTTCATCTTTCCGAATTAATGGACAAGCCAGGAATCATGGATTTTTCAGACTTAGTATCTTATCAATATTTTCTTATTACTGTGCCTATATTTTTTTGCTCAAACCTTGATCCCTGGAGCTGCAGCTAGATAGATAAGGTACTTTTCCAAGCAGACTTCAAACGCCTGGATCTTCCTGTGACAGGAGGTTGGTGAAGGCAGACGGTATCATCAGCTTGAAAAATGGATTAGACAAATGCATAGACATCACACCTGCAAACAGCTACTCAGAGGATTACACAGGGCTGTACCACCTGACATCTCTAGTAGTGAGCTAATTGCTGGGGGAATACTGGAAGAAAAAGCCAGGCTCACGTGCAGCTCTTCTTGCCATGGTCAGAGACAGCATGATACTGGGCTGGATGGATTCATGGCCTGAATCAGTTGATGATTTATAATGTTTATAAATTTAGCTTTAAAAAAAGACAGCAAGCTAATTCTGAAACAGTTGAACATTATACCCAGCAAATACTGCTTTTTCATAATTTCATGATTTTATACCATTCACATGACTTTCCAGACATAAACACATCTAAACGATGCCACTTCATATACCCAAGTAATTGCTACTTTGTTTCTAAAAACAAACAAACAAAAATCAACAGAACTTTCTCATGTTTAAACCTTTTTTGTGTGTCTAAGGTGAGCTTTGGTGATAGATGTTCTGCTAATTACAAGGCTGAAGGGAGGTGATGAACAGTTAATGCATGAATTGTCAGCTTAGCTAGTGTTTGTTTTTTAAATTCCCCAGGCCCCCCACTATGAGATCTGATCCAGCTTTTTAGCTGTCATTAAATAAATAGGTATAAATTTAAAGTTCTCCTGGAACATCTTTTAGAGTGTTCTAAGCAGTGCTTGGAGAAGTGAACTTAGTCTGAAATCTGAGACTTCCTGGATGCCTGCCAGTCCTGTGAATATCTTAACATTCCTGACAGGATCAGCCCACTGGCCCCTTTACAAGGAGCAATAGCTCGGAAGGAGCACGGGCTTCTTTGCCCTTCTTAGGTGTAGGAGTAGTGCTGCGAACATGTTGGCAATAGGGAGACAAAGTTGTGTGGCTGAGCGAATGGTTGGCACTTCACAACAGAGCTGGGTCAAAGCAGGGGAAAAGAATTGATGCTTTGTGCTCGGCTGCTTTGCTGAGTTACAGCTGGGAGAATGCTCTTCTCCATCACTCTGGCTGTACAAATTAGTTGTTCTTCCCTGTTAAAGTATAAACCTGCTGCTTTGGAGGAGATGTGGAAGTACAGTAAATCAGGTGAAAACGTGACTTTTAAGCAAGAGAAAAACTGATTGGGTTAGAGAAGCATCCAACCAAAATACTCAACCTGGGGATTTTATAGGCCTCTTACTAGAAATGGGACACAAAGCTGATTTTCCTTTGCATCTTGAAACTTTGGGACGCAGTTAAAATTGGGTTCTGTTTTACACACAGAATTACTGACACAGCTCCCTGCCTTGGTCTGGGAATGCTCTAAAGTAGAAACTAGTTACTGATCATAAAGAAATGAAATGTCATCTCTTAATAGTTGCTGTATTCTCACTTCTGCCTTCCATATAATTTTTAGCCATTTCCTATAGGTATTATTTTTTCAGTAGTCTCTGACCTGGATACAATTGTCTTCGCAATTCTTATGATTCAGATGTTAACAACAGTTCCCAGGTGGGCAGCTTGGTCACTTTTGCCTTCTTTAGTTAAGGTCAGAAGACAATTAAACATTAAAAATTTCTCTTTTATTTAGTTGGAAATTTCTTCTTTGTTTTTAAGTGCTTTTGAATAGGAATATTTGCTGCTAAGCAGTAAGGCAACCATGCCATAACCTGGGAGCAGTAACTGCCATATTCACGGTGTTTTTCTAAATGTAGTTGGGACAGGAATTTTCCTGTATTTTCTCACCATGCAGTTTTTGCTTGCCCTTTTTTTTTTTTAAAGAGGAAATGGCTTCTCTTGTATAAACTCTTGTGAATTACTAGCTGTCTTTCCTTTTGACAGCAATATTATCTCCTTTGCTAAAATAATGTCTTTCTAATAACTAAGACAAGAAGTCGTAATCCAAGCAGGGAGTTGGTTAACTGTCCCCTGCTCTACAGTACAAACTGAGCTTGATCTTTATCTTTGTCATTTTTAGTTGGAATGACAAAGTTTTAGCTCTAAATAAGGGGAATTTACTCGGAGGTAGCATCCTCTAGAATACATTCACCAAATTTGTGCCTAAATTAAATGAATTAATTTTGTTCTTTAGCTTTCATGCTCAAAAATAAACAATGGGAGGAAATAATTGTAAGAAAATCAGCCAAAAATGTTTAGACTTTTTTTATTAATTAATTGGGGAGGAAGATACTGACATGAAGATTGTCCTCACAGTCTATTAAGACTTAATTTCTCTTTCTCTCTTGTACTCCTCTGTATCTCAAGGGTCTTTTTCTGTAAGTGAAATTGGATTGTAAAATCAAATCCAGGAGTGGAAAAGTATCCCTGTTACATGCAGTTTATATCAAGATCAAATAATTTACTGATTTATACCAATGAGGATGAAAAAAAAAATGTGTGGGGGAAAAAAATGACTTTAAAACATAGCCTACAGTAAGAAATAACACAGCATGTAGTCCAGTTAATTTCTACTTCTATTACTGTGCCAGTGAATATTCCTGTCCATAAAGGGCTTATATACTGTTAGCTTTAAAGAATCATGTGGAATTTGGATTCTGCTCAGTTTTCCTGTCTATGCACTATCATACATATATATATAAACCAGTATTGTTGGTTGGACAGGAGTTGTTGTGAGCTGTTTAATCCCAGTAGTTAGAAGTATTCTTTCCTTCACTCTCTATTTCCAAAACACATCTGCTGCAGATACAGTGGGAGACTTTATTTATCTCCTGAGAGTATTTGCAGACTTGCTGAATGAGCCTGTTACTTTAAATGGATTGACCCTTTGACTAATGAGTCATGATTTTCCGGTGCTTAAATTCTAATCCATAATGAAAAAAACAATTGACTGCGGGAGCTGTGGACTGTTGGTTCCAAGTATTTATTTCACTTTACTGTACCTATGAGACTATGGTTGCTGAAGCTCTTTGGAACATGAGTCACCTCAGTCTTCTGCTAAGGGTTCAGATATGACTGCTAAACACATCTCCCTGTGTACTTTGTGCTTTTATGTATGTAGTTCTGTGCACCTCTCTTTTGCTTTTATTTTTCCCCTTAGGGATTTGAGGCAAGCCAGTGTAACAAAGCATACTCTTAATGGCCGGAAATTATATTAATGTATCTGTAACACAGCATTTTGTACTGAATGAGTTATTTTTAGATGCCAGTATTTGGTTACATTTTCCTGACTCATCTTGCCCACGTGAGTGACCAATTAAAATTGTGTCTCTGTTAGTTACAGGATGAAGAACGCAGACGGCAGCAACAGTTGGAAGAAATGCGGAAACGAGAAGCAGAAGACAGGGCCAGGCAGGAAGAAGAGCGCCGACAGCAAGAGGAGGAGCGGAGCAGGAGAGAGGCTGAAGAAAAGGTTGTGGTCTTCTGAGTACCACAGGGGTTCTTGCAGGCCTTTCCTCTTCAGCCTGGGCAGTACCAGCTCAGTGTTGGGTCAGCAGGGTTTAAACACAGTAGCCCTGGTGATAAGGATCATGGCCCAAGGCTTTAGTTTGTCCAATCTAAACCAAAAAGTAATTAAACAAACAGCCCGTTCCTGCTGGCTGGAGTTGACTGGTATTGCAGAAATAGTACTGTGGGCTTACTGGCTGAAGGTTTTTATCAGTGTCAAGGCTCTTAGCTTCAGAGCCTTTCTGAAAATTATGGAAGAAATCAGTCACCTCCTGTTTCCCTTCAGCTCCCAACATAACTTGCATATCTTCTTTATTATCATGGCTCAGTTAGTGGTGTTGGGTTTTCCTATGTCCCAGAGATGGCACTTGAATATTTCTGTAGTATTTTTTAATATAGATACAGAGAGAAGTATGAAATACAGTGGAGTAGTGATGAATATTCCATATTGTTTTTTATATTTGGATTGTGGGAAGGAAGAGAAGTGGTTTCTAGAAAGCAAGTAAATAATTTCAGCAGATAAGTGTGCAGTCACATTATAAAAACTCGGGGTTGTAGGTTCCTTCAAAACATTATACATGAATTTGAGAAGCTTTACTGATAAAACTGGAAGACAAAGCAACTTTTTTGACTCAGCATTTTTCTTAAGACTTTTTTCTTCCTGGAGAAAGCAGTTACTTTTGTTCAGTTTGCCTGTTAGTAACACTGACTTCAGAAAGAAGAAAGAAGGCTTGCTTTTAAAGTTGCTCATCTTGGAAGATTGAGCAAATACATTTAACCCCCCCCCCCAACCTTAGATATATTAAGATTGTTCATTTATTTTTGTTAGATTGTTTTCAAGGTTAGTTAAATTGTTTCCCATAAACAGTATATGTTGTTGAGTGGAAGAGAGAAGTGAGGAAGATGTGTCTGGAGTGAGGAAAGTATTTTAAAAGTATACTGTATGGAGTGTAAAAAAAAAATGGAACCAAGAGAGAACAACCATGGTTTTCTTAACTTCTGACAATGATGGGGCCAAATGACATTTGAACATTACACTTAAAAGAGTTTTCACTGGCAGATGTTGACTGAGATACTTCTACCAACTCGGTACCATCAGTAAAATGGTTTTAGAGGGTAGTACAAGGAGATGAGTTTCTCGTCTTTGTTGTAGATGAACAAGATCAGATTTATTTATTATTTTTTCAGGTTTACTGGCTCAGTGTTGGACAGATAAGCAGATAAGGTGGATTCCTTTAAACATGTGGTTAGAAATGATGGTTGTTCAGAATGCCATATATTCTCAGCAGAAGTTATACTGTGATTATGCCCAAAGGGTTTTGTACCGTACATGCAGTTCCCAAATACACCTTCTCATTTGTTATCAAACTGCTCAATAAACCCTTGTATTAATTTACAATGTGTCTGAGACGAGCTGAACAGATTAAATGCTATTTAGTTTAAAAACAGAACAGTCTTTTAAAGTGGAAAAATACATACAAGATATTTCATGACTTTTAAATAGTCATTAACCTAATATAAATATCATTAGCATAGTTTCTGTTTTAAATGCTTTTTAACAGCTTTTATTTGATGTCTGTTTTGGAAAAGTTCTCTGTAATCGATTTTTGTATGAAAGTCGTTTTCCTGGAGTTTATACTAGAAACTTAGTTAGGAGTCGTCTATTCCAAGGCGCTGTTGACTAATTTACATTGTATAAGCTTGAAACAAAATTACAAAGTTCTTTTTTTAAGGTGGTAATTAATTTCAGTTATTCTACTCTCCCACAGATTCTTTATGGCTTTAGTAAATCTGCCCCTTATTAACTGTAGTTACATTTTGAGTAATAAATGTTGGAATGCCCTTACTTTACACAGGCAGTTGCCTCAGTGACCACAGGCAGTGGTAAATCTGTAAATAACAGCTACATTGTGTTAATTGGATGGCTGCTGGTTTTCTGCATAGTAATAAATAATTCTTTGTATGAGTCCATATAGATGTTCTTCTTGTTGTCAGAAAAGGAGGCAAAAACATTTACGGAAGATGTTTGTAGCTCAGTGATGGAAAGCTTAAATCTCGTCGATTGAAATGCCTGACCATTGTGTTTCTGTTTCCTCTGGGCTTTCAGAGGCGTCAGGAAGAGGAGTATTACAGTCGCTTAGAGGCTGAAAGGCGCAGGCAGCACGATGAAGCTGAACGAAGATTGCTGGAACCTGACGAGCCTGGTCTGTACAGACCTCCGCTTCCACGGGAATATGAACTCCCATCCCCAACCCCTTCATCTAACGCTCCTCCTCCCCCACCTCAGCGAAACACCTCTTACCTCAAAACACAGGTCCTCTCCCCTGACACGATTTATACTGCCAAGTTTGTTGCATACAATGATGATGATGATGATGAGGAGGAGGATTCCAATCTAGCAGGTCAGGATAAGTACTCCAGCACAAGAAAATCTTATGGTGACTTTCCTCCTGCCACCCTTAAGCCACAGCAGCCCTCCCGCCAGCCTCGCCCAGTTTCAGATGGCATCTTTCTTTCCAACTCATTCCAGTCATCTCGTGTCAATGCCAACAGTACTACTGTCAAAAAAAGCCAGCCCCCACCCCCATCAAACAAACCAAGTTTCATCCATGCCAGCAGCTCTAAAGGTAGAAACAATGAATCAGTCATCTCTACAAAACTATCCTCATATTTTCAACTCCAGTGCTCTAGATTGAATCACTTATTTTGTGATTTCCCCCCTCCCTTAATCGCTGTTTTCACTCTGGTGATCTAACTTAAATCTTGATATTAATACGAATCCTTCAATTTTTAATTATTTTGATCTCTCAAATTTTCTTGCTCTTTACCCAAACTTTTCAAAAGCAGAAATTCCATCTTTCACGTATGAATCAGAAATGATTTTAACTGCTACTCAATCAATCAATTAGAAGTACTGTTGGTTTTGGCTTTCACTCTGTATCTTTAAGTGATTTGTTTTGTATGACTGACCGCTGTTTACCCAGGGCATCTGGAAGTGCACCTTTCTTGAACACAGGAAATCTCTCCTAATGGGTTCATGGACAGAACTTATCTTCTGCTTTGTTACTGGTACCAGAGTTCTCTCTCTTTTAATAGTGTGTGCAAATGGCTTTAAAAATTTGTAGATGTCGTTCTTAAATACACAAGGACCAAGAGAAATACAGGTCTTGCAGTTAGTTTAATGTATTTCCTGAATTTCTGGTTTGTACAGTGCAGTTTTCTTGCAGAGACACAAAAATCTAAATTTCATCTTAGTACTGTTTGCTTTGCTCCTTCCCTTCTACACCTCTGTGCTTCTTTGACTCCTCATCTTGTTGTTGTATAACTCCAAGTGGCCAGCCATAATGGCGTTGAATTTCAGAGCTCTAGCTGCCTGTAAGTTCAGCACCATATTTTACTTGCTGAGTACTAGTTGAGCTATACTCCTGATTTCAAAGCTAATTCAATCCAAAGTTGTGGGATTTTTTTTTAATGTCTGCTGTATAGGAGAGATCTTGTATACTTGACTCTTTGAGTATGTCAGTATGTCTCACTCTGATAAATTTGCTCTTTATTGATACAATACTTTGTCTTTAAACAGTGGCATCTGCTGGTACTTCTACATTTGTTTTCTTCTTTTGAAGGAAATGGTGGCCATGACGTTCTCCTAGATTATTCTTTTTAGTTATGCTGGAGGTTAACAAGTGCCTGACAGCCAACTCCAGGTGATCAAATCATCCTTCTAAAATGAAAAGGATTTTCAGCAAGTAACCTGAGATCCCAAGGGAAAGTGTTTATGCTGGCTTCTAGCTGAATGGCTAACTTGTTTGCTGAATCAAGTCTCAGTGGCACAGGTGGAATCCTGCAATATGTGATATCCCTCATCACTTTTTTGGCCACCTAACAAATTAGGAAAATGGCTCACTTGCTTTATTCAGCAGTGTGCCCTGGGCATAGGGAGGATATGAGCCTCCATATAGGTTCCATCTATTAGAAGCACTTCTAATCCAGCTGCAATAGCATGTGAATCCAATTTAGGATATGTAGGAGGCCACTGAGCATCTTGTCTGCATCCTTTTCAGTTGAGGCTCAAGTCACCATTTTCCAGCAAGGCATCCTTTCCTTTGCAGGGCAAATTAGCTTCTGCTGCTACAGTTGGACTGCTTCCAGTGCTGAAGAGAAACTCTGCACAGTATTGTGTAGTTTTTATACTGCTGAAGGAACAGTTCAGCTCAGTTACAATTACTGTCCCACTTGTGCGGTTGATGATTGGCAGTTCCACTGTTTGGGGTCCGCACAACACCCAGTTTGCATAAAAAAGTATCCACACCGATTCTTGTCTAAAGGTGGGGGAAGCATGGTCATTGACGCTGGCGTTTCCTGTGAGATCTCAGGATGTAGTAGTCTCTGTGGTAATAGCTTCTCTCCTGCAGGCTCATCTGTCACTCCTGTCTGACTCTGTAATAGGTTCTGAATCTTAAAGGAAAGTGAGGGAAGGTTTTAGCTTTTTAGTGTGTTTTCATTAGACTGGAATATAAGCAGACATTCTGGATGCTACCTGCTGTGTGCTACCATTATGCCTACCCACCATGCACGTGAAGCCACAGCCAGTTTTGTACCAGAGGGACTTCAGCATTTGAACACTAGATATCACAAAGAATTAAGAATATTCTAAAATGGAAGGCTTTGACATCAAACTTTGGTACTGTATGTCTGTACTGAATTTTTTTCTTTCAAAGGACTTTCTTTTTCTAGAAATTCTTATTTGAAACTGACTGTATTAAAGAGTAAAATGTGCCTTCCATCACAGCACGTAGGCTTCCAAAAGCCCTTGCTTCCCTTCCTTATTTAGCACTTGGAAGGCTGTACATGTAATGAATTAAGCAACCCTAGAGCCATCAGTCACTAATTGTCACCACCACTCTCCCTGCTCCCATCATCCACAACCCAGAATGCCATTTCATATATAATTGCATTTCTAATCCTGCTTTCTTTTAATTTTAATTGAAAAATGAATCTCAGGAAAAGTGAAACGTTCAGTGATATTGTGTATGCACATTTGTTTTTCCTGGAAAACAATCAAAAGGACAATTTACAAAGATTTGGTTAGGCTTTTGGTAACAATTAAGGAATATTGTAGTATGATGCTTCGCCTTTAATAGCCTAATTCATAAACCATACAACTAATTCTGAATACTCTTATTTCATAATTTTTAAAATAGCCATGAGAACAGGTTAACTTCACTTGATTGCTCAAGCTTCTATGAAGACTGCCTGCGTAACGTACAAAGCCGTTTGCACAAAATGCAGAATTCACTGTGCAGTTTGACCATCTCCCATCTCGCTGACTCTGTTACATTCCTGTCCTTTACAGCTCTTTCCTGTTCTGAGTGTTAACTCTAGTAAACCACGCTTCTGCAAATTTTGCTCTCCTGCCTTCTTCCACTGGGTCTCTTAAGACCATTGGGTCTGTCAGCTCACTAAAAAGTCAACACCCAAATGAAAACTACTACCCTAATGCAAATGAAACTATAAACTACAGCTTGTGGATCCAGCCTTTTCAAAGTAGGGAAGGCAGTACTTACAGGAATGTAAGACTCAAAACTGAGAGGAAAAAAATCTTCATATGCCTGGCATACTTAGCATGATTTGGTTTGCTGCAAATTTTTTGGTGTAAAAAATCTGGCCTACAACACATTAGCTAAATTGGCTTTGTGTTCCAGCCTTATTTCCGTACTACGGAATAGTTCTGAGAAGTTAGATGTACCAGTGGAAGAAGCAAACATCTCCTTTTGTACCAAAGAAGGTTCACAAGACATAACATGTATGATATTGAGACCAGAACTGTCTGAAGACGAATCTGAGTAGTGTGCTGACACTTTTTTACTCTTTTCCTGACAGTTAAGAGAATATGGTCTTAAATATAAATTAAATTATTAAACTTCTGATTGGAAATAAAAGGTTTTGTCTTGTGGCCTTTAGAAAGAATTAATATAATGTGTAAAACCTGTGTGTTATATCGACTTAAAGGTGCAGTGCTGCAAGAGTTGCTTGAAATTTAAATTTAGGGGCAGGAAGAAAGGGGCATCTTCTGAGTGATACAGTTTGCTGACTGAGACTTGACAGACTAAAATTTTGATTCTACTGAATTGCAAAGATGTTATATGCTAATCTTTGCTTACTTTTAGCCTCAGAAAGAGTGGAGCTGCAGCTGACTTACTTCCTGTGGAGCTTGTCACAGGATAATGGTGTGTTGCTCTTTCTGGTGATCTTGAACAGCTTCTAACGTCTGTCTTACAATATGCCATAGTAAGATAAAGACCATGATTTGGCATGTGCTGGATAATCTAAACAAAATGGGTTCTGACGCAAAATTAGGAATAAAAAAAATTAGGCCATTTTAAGAGGGTTAGAATTAAATAGTACTGGGTTTAAATATTGTAGAGGTCAGATGACCTCTGATTATTTATGATTCTCATTTGAGATTGTTTCTTGAAAGAAGCACTGCACCTTTTTGAATGAATACAGTATAAAACCTTTGTGTTGTAACTGCAGTCCTTAAACTTATTTCTTTCTTTTGCATAAGGAATAAATTCATACACTGGATCTACAGGAGCAGCTGCTGGGGAAGTTTATCGGGATCCAAGAGACAAAAGATCTAAAAGGTGATACAGAGGAGTCGATTAACTTTCATACAACTGAGTTGGCTAACTTTTGCAGTATTTTCTGTTGTTGCCGTTGTATCTGGGGGCTGCTCAAGAGTTGGCTCTGTTATGGGTTACTGTAAAACACAACTAAGTTTTCTACAGAAGTCCTTAGAAGATCTGAAGCACTGCTGAACAGCAACAAATTTTGGCACTACAACTAAGTAAACCAAATGATTACTGTAAATGAACAACTTTAGCTGGTTTACGTGTATTTATAAATCTGAGCAGTACCTCTCCAATGGGATTCTTACCAAACTTGTAATAAGCATAAAGAATACAGGCTGTATATATATCTCATACAGGCTTTACCATGTAGCATCCTGAAAATGGGACAATCAAAACTTTGTCCTCCAGTGCTTTTTCTCAGAAACGTGCCACCACAGAAAAGCTTGCTAGTTCAGCCAAAGCAGTGATGCTGTGCTAATACAGGAAGAGCCTTAGTTTACACCTGCCATTCATGTTGAAAATTGGCAAGTATTTCCATTTATTTTGACATGCAATAAATGGTCAAGTCATAAATTTAAATGATGGCACAATGTCAGAATTAAAAGTATGTGTGAGGAACAAAACCTTTCAGAGGACAGAATGGAGACTCCTTTACTCTAGTCAAAGAAGCTGTCATTACATGTCATCAAGAATGATTATGTTTAAGGATCTTGTAGATGAGAATTATACAAAATACTTCTTGTTTCCTTTCCAGTCAAGATGCAGATTTACCTGGAGCACCAGAAAACTTGACGTTCAGGGAACGCCAGCGACTTTTTTCACAGGGTCAGGATGTATCCAATAAAGTAAAAGCTTCTAGGAAACTAATGGAACTGGAAAATGAGTTGAACACAAAATAAGATTAAAGCACCTTATCAGATGTAACGGATGATCTCCAAATTGAGGGATTGAGATTGGGGGCACACTACTAAGTATGAACAGAAAATGAATGTTTTCTGAAAGGACTGACTTTGATTCCTCTATATCTAAGACTGTTAATTAAGACTTAGAGATGTTGCAATAGCAAGAAAACTGATTACTTTGCCAGGAGCTTGTGGTTTATACAATGAAAGCACTGTAAAATTTTAAAGATATTAATTACGTGAAGGTAACTTTTTTTTTCTGTTTGGGGGGTTAAGTTCTTTTGCACCAGACCAAGTAGCACTTGTCAAAGATAAGTTCTGTTTCCTGGTGTTTTACAGACACACTTCTGTTTTAGCTGCTGAGCAGAGAGAGTGAGAATAGCTTGAACTGCCTAAACTAAACTGTGCACTAGAAATTAGTATTTTAGGTTGTTTGACAAGAAGCCAATGTCTGGGACATCTTAAATAAGATGCCATATGCAAGTTTGACATACTGTGTGGTGTTCATAGAAGGATCAGCATATCAATACAGATCTTACCATTACTTAGTACTGGCATAACACACATTCTCTAGATAGAATCTTGGAATAAAAATGTTTCTATTCCTATGTATTTGTTGGGTCTAAAATGGATGCCTAAGGTTTTATCTGTAGTTATGCAAAAGTCTATGTTGATACATCCCCACTGTATGTGCTTCAGACTTTGAAAAATGTGAAGATAAAAACCTTTGGATAACTGTTTCATTAAAAATTACATAAGCAATAGATAGTAGGCTACACTTAGTGGCCCTTCATCAGCTAGGACCAAAATGTTAGTAGTGTGTTAAAGGCAAGGATTCCAGTTACAAGGTGAGCAGAACAGATGGGTATGTTTTCTGAGAAATTCAGATTAGAAGTTATTGGGCAATTAGGCATGGAACAGTATTGATAAGTCTGTTATTATCAGTTCAGCAATAGATTTTTTTTTTCTATGGAGATACGAATTGGCATTAGAGAAGAAGACTGAAGTGTAAAGCATAAATTAGAGCATAAATGCTGCAGCCTGGAAGTGGGAATGTTCGTAAGGTCATTAACAGGGCTGGTGTGCTGGCAAGGAACCATCTCTGCTCACACTGAGAAGCAGTGCTAGTGAGCTCTTCTTCAGTCTAGCTGGCTTTACTGACATCCTGTTACTGTTGTATTGAAAGCCTTTTTGGCAGTTCAAGCTATTTTTTCACACTGTTATAGCCTTATTTAATTTTAAATTGTTAATCTTTTTCCTCCCACTATTTCTTCAGCTATGCTTACGTGGCTGATGATGTTGGGAATAAGGACCTCATCAGAGTCTTTCTCATTGTGTGATGTTAAGACAATATATATTGTGATTCCAAACAAATTTTCTATTTGACAAAGCCCTTTACTGGCTTTAGATGATTTTTTTTCCTGTATCATATTGTTCTCTTATAAATATATATTTAGGGATTTGTGCACACTTCCAAATACAAAGGGGTAGACTTTCACTGCCTTAGGAAAGAAATCACTTTTAATAAGAGTTGTATGATAAATAAATGCAAGTTAATGAAAATTGGAGTGTAAATATTTTTTACGTATTTCAGGTTTCTTATTTGAAAGTGTGCTTTTACCGTTTCACCTGTTAAATATGAAGTAGAAGATTAAACTGGTTCAAAGTGTTAATGAAGGATCTGCATGCTTGCTATGTCTGTTCATCAGGAAAAGCAAGCCTCTCCCAATTTATTTTGAGAACACTAGCAGCCTTACAGTGACAAATTTTTCTTGAGGAAAAAAACTTATGCTGTGGCTGAATTACTGTTGCTGCTAGACTCTGAAAAAGGCTTAGCAAAAAAATACCTATAACCTTCAGTTGAGTGGATTTGGCCGCTATTGGGCATTCGGGTCAAGTGTGAATATGTGTAAAAGTGCTTTTCATATTTGTCTGTGCATTATTTGAAAAAACATCAAAACTGCTGTAGTTTCCCATTTCTACTGTATTTCACTTGCAACCTATTTTTAATAAAGTTTGTATTGTATTTAACTTTGCATTAAATGTTTTTTGTACTCTTATTTAATTCTGCATTCCTAACAACATAATCATAAACCAGAGGGGCTCTTAATATGTTTTGCCTTGCCCGTCCTCTTAAAATGTATTTACGAGCAAAGCCAGTGTATCTCATAATACGTAGATGAAAACCTCAAATTAATTTTACATGGTGAATCAACAAAAGAGGCTGACCTTCACTAACCAGAGAGGAGAATTTCTTAGCCTAATGTTGTTTGATACCTATGGTGCTGACTTTGAAAGAAGTGATTTTTACAGCTTAACCAGCAACTTATGAAGCAGTAAATATCAGTGTGGTCGATTATACAGACTAGTCATACTGTATTTGTATCCTCCTTAAGTGCAAAGGTGTTTTTGTAACAGCAAGGAGGAACCTAGAACATGGCATCTTTTGGAAAAGTAAATAGTATATGCAGAGTCTCCAGTGGGATTGCTGTGGTTAATGGGAGTCAGCAGTTCAAGCTCCGCTTGGGGAGGGAGCCAGGCCCCAGTGAAGTGCTGTAAGATGCCTTCTGCTGTAGGTGTACATCTACTGAAGATGGGATTGAGAGTCACCTATAATCTCAACTCAGCTTTTAATTTTGAATGTAGAATGTCTAGCCCAGAAGAAAATAGAAACAATCCATTGCTCTTCTGTATGAGTCCCTCAGTCTAAACAAGAGAAGAGAGCCAATGCAAGGAAAAAGTGGTGTGTTTTGATGAGTCTGCAGTTATTGCAGCTGCAAACTCTGTCATAGAAACTTTTTTTTCCAGACCAAAGTATTCCAGGGGTTTTGAGAGAGGAACTGTGTGTGATGTGCAGCAGCGGTAGTGCATTTTCAGTGGGAAAAAGTTCTGGGCTACACCTTCAGGTCAGGTTTGCTCAGGGAGCACACTGGTGTGATGGTGTTGGGCAGTGCAGCACCTGCTTTGCTTTAGGGGCGTGAGCAGCCTTGGCAGCAGAGCTCTTGGTGTTTCTACTGACTATGGCCCTTACGGTGATAACTGTGAAGTTACATTTGCATATGCAGTCAGCTCTCTACAAAACTAATTATTTTAAACCTGTGTTAAATTCTCCCTTCTGCACCTATCATCCATACACTGTTTTTCAACTCCTTTAGGTACTGTCTGTACTACAGCCCTGGTTTTTGAGGAAAAGGTAGGGAAATGCAGATGTTGACAAAGTCCATAGTATGCATCCTGTTCCCTGAAATAATAAGCAGTATATTTGATCATACAGATTGCTGTTTGTATGTCAAGCAATGAGTACACAAGTGGCAGAATAAGCAAGACTGTTCTTTACCTCCTAATTCAATAAGGTAAAACAAAACATAGTGCTGGTAAAAAATGAGCTTCGGTAATAACAATCTTAAAACACAGGTAGTGACTCACGAATGTAATGATAAGAATTGGCTCTTCCTCCTTTTTTGTCAAATGATCCTGCTGTCTCAGGGTCAGTTACTGGCATGTGGCCCAGATGTCAAAGCCTCATAGGTTAAAAATTTGGAGTTGTCTGACTTCTTTCTCAGCTGTAATGGCAGCTAAACTTCATGAGACCACAGTGCAATACCCCTGCCCAGAGAATCTCAGTTTATTGTACTGACAGGTGCTCAGAACTGAACTACAGTTACCAAAAAATGTGGCATGAAATATTTACAGCTTCACCAAATAATGTTTACAGGCTGCGTGCAGTACAGAAGTGTCAAGTTACCATCTGCTGAGTGTAAAGAATGCCACCTCGTACAGGCAGTAGAAAACGCGGAGACGTACAGCGGAACCTCTTTGTGTTTGGCAGAAGAGGGATAACGGCCGTCTCTCCTGGTCTTTTCCCAAATGCTCTTCTGCCCATTCTGTTTCTTGTTACTGCATTTAGGAATGCTGTAATGGACAACTCATCAGAAGTTTATGAAGCTGGGACCTCTTAGGTCGTCTAGGTTCCACTGCTGGGGTTAAAGTGAAATGCATCAGAAGTATTCAAGACAATGCGTACTTAATAGTATCCTAAGAATTATAATCCACTGATTGATAATCCACATATGGTATTTCACTGATGCTAAAATTAATGGAGTTAAATATGGATTTAGACAATTCCATTAAACTTCTGGCTCTGAAGTTCCACAGAAGAATCTGTAATATGGCAGGGCCCTGCATTTGCTGGGGGAATATTGGGATCAAGTTGGTAAAAGTTTGGGGAATAAAGATTCTTCAAAGCAGAGAATCAGTGTAGAAAGGTGTGCTGGAATACAGTCTGGCAGCACTTCCACAAGGTAGCTGGATTTTATCTTTGTTTCTTGCAGAGGTCTCACCAACAGGCTGTTTTGTTACCTGCCCATCAAGCAACCTCTCCTAAGCTTTGGAAATAGAAGAAGATCCCTAAGCAGATGTGCTGCTGTTATGATGAGTCACACATCATACTGTGATTTTTTGTTTTTATACTGATGGGACAATTTTTTAAGTACTATTTGACCTTCAGAGGTGCTCTGAGAAATGACTAAATAAGAGTAGTGGATGCTCAGTTTTAGGTTACTACTTCAAAAAGTGATGGTAAATTAAGTATTGTTTGTTACAGCCTACAGAAACAAGATCCTTAATCTCATTAATAGTGTGTAAAATCCACAGTAAGGGAGAGATTAACCATTACACTTAAGAGGCGATCCTTCTGAGATGGAGTTGAGTTTTGCTGGAAAATAACATTGTTCTGACTTGATTGCTACTGCAGGACAAGCATTACATATAAAATCACAGCTAATTGTCAAGAATTGTGAGTCATGCCCTGCAAGCAAGTAAATCATCCTCCCCAAAATAGCCGATGTTGATTAAAATCCTGTCTGCCTTACTTACTGCCAACATCTTGTAACATCCGCAGCATTGCAGCACTTTTGAACTCTTTTTTAGCCTGTATCCATTTGTCAGTTGTCATTTTTCCATCAAAGCAGAGCTAGTTGCAAGGAGGAACTGCTGAGTTACGCTTTTGTGTGCCAAACCCAACTGCAACCAGCCAGATAGGTTTTGTTTTTTTTTTAAACGGAGGCTACAGATTGTAGGAACTCGTTGAGGATGAAGGATCCCAGAAGATGGTGGATAGAGCTGCACAAGGGTGTTTGGTTTGGTCTGTGATAGATGGGCTGTATCTGGGTTCCTGTGTAAAGGAGTACTGTCCCTTTTGTGCCACACATGGAGGGATTCACTGCTATGTATCTTTGGATTTTCTGCTGCCTGGATGAGAGCACGTTTGCCATGTTCAATAGAGAGTAACCTGAGACTGCTATTCTGCAGAACTGGATTCCTCTGTAATTATCATGTTGGTTTTGGTTAAAAATAAAAAACAACAACTGTAGTGTAAAAATAGTGCTATTTCCCACTTCCAAGAAGCTGGCATGTCTGTATCTGGTATACTTACATATTTTATAGCCAGATAGTATAATGACTTCTTTCAAGACCATGTAAATCTTTCAGTGCAATACGGTAGAGCACTAAGTAATATTGCTAATGTATGTCACACTTTCACCTTGGAAACCTCAAAGTGAGACCCCTAGCCACAGCCTGCACGAATACCTCCTGTTCTGGGCAGCCTCCCAGGACTCCCACACCACCTGAAACCACAGGCTTTGTGCTTGTCCTGAGACCAGCCCTAACGCTGGCCACGTTTGCAGTTACTGAACAGACTCTGTAGTGTTTCATCTAGCCTAGCAAGGTCAGCTACAGCTGCTTGCCCACGGCTGGGTCTAATTGGGGTTTGAGTAGCTCCAAGGGTGGAGACTCCATCATCTCTCTGGGCAGCCTGTGCCACTGTTTGACTACCCTCGCACTATCCTTACACTCCTGCTTCTTGTCCTGGCCACTGGGCACCACAGAGCACAGTCTGTGGTGTTCATACTCTCCCCTCAGGTATTTGCACATACTGACCGGATCCCCCTCAGCCTTCCCCTCCTCCAGGCTGCACATCCCCCAACACACTCCATCTAACAGATGTTCCTATCCCTTAATCTTCTTTGTGGCCCTTACAGCCTTAGCCCAAAGCACTCATCACCAGCTGCTTAGGGGAGAAGTCCTGTAGCCAATACCGGGGCTCTCGGCTCTGTCCTTCTCCTTGCCCTGTGTGCTGGTGGGAAGTTTGTGCCCCTGGGCCCAGGAACCGGGTAGCCTTACACCAGCCTAGGGAACTCCAGGCTTTCCTTCTATTCCTGCACTCCCTGCCCTAATCCTTGGCCTTGGTCTCTGATATCACTTATCCCACGGGATGCCGCAGGTGGAGGGATCCCCCAGCCCCTCTGAATAACGGATATGGATCCCTGAGGTCATTTTTCCCAAGGAACGATGCATGCGGAGGGATCCCCCAGGCCCTCTGGATAATGGATATGGACCTCTGAGCTCATTTATCCCAACGGACGCGGCATGCGGAGGGATCTCCCAGCCCCTCTGGATAATGGATACGGACCTCTGAGGTCACTTGTCCCAGGCGACGCTGCAGGGGAGGCATCCCCCACTCCTAGGGACAGCACGCGCGTTCCTGCTCAGCCTCCCGCTGGAGGCGCTCTCCGCCAAAGGCGCCCGCCGTGGCCCCGCCCCGTCCCCGCTTCCTGATCACGGATTGGTTGGCGAGCCTGCCACTCAGGGGCGGGGCGTGGCTGGCAGGCGGTGGCGCTCGCTCAGCCAATCGCAGCGCAGGGCACTGGGCGGGGAAGGGGTGGGCCCGTCGCCATGGCAGCCGCGCTACCGCCCCAGACGCGTCTCGGGTTAATTCCCCGCGGGAGCCGGAGCCGGCTCCGGGGGAGTTCTCGCTCCGCCTCGGCGCGGGACCGAGGAGGATGATGCGGCCGCGCCGCGGGCTCGACCCGGGCTCCGTGTGGGCGCAGCGCCTGCGGCAGCTGGAGCAACGGTTGCGCGTGAGGGGGCGAGGGGCGGGGCTGGGGCGGGGCCTGCGGGCGTGCACGTGCTGCGGGGCCGCGCCTCGGCCGCCGGCCGGGAGGGCCTGGAGGGCTGTCGCAAGTCCTGCGCCTTCCCAGGCGGGGATCCCGAATCCGGCAGCCTGTGGGGGCTTGTTTGGTACCCGCGTGTTGGGGGAGGCTGCTCCAGCTGGGGCTGGGATAGAAGTAGAGAGTCAGAGCAGTGAGCGGCTCTCCGTCCCTCCGGCCCCGCCGCTGGTCAGGGCGGGCGCTCAGCGCTCTCGGGAGGCGCCCCTCTGCTGAGGGAGCGTCTGGCCGCGACACCGTCGAAGACCTCTAATAGTGCTGCCTTGGAAATGGAAACTTACGTGCTTATGTGTAAATAAATAAAATAGTGCTTTTCTAAGGATCGCAGTTGTGGAAAATGGCAGGAGGAGGTGATTTTGCAAAACAAAAGCGGTTTAAAATGCGTACCTATGCATTCCCACACAAGCAAGCAACATAACAGAAAGGATAGAAATGAAGGAATATTAAGAGTTTATCCTAATTTCTACATGCTCGTATACAAACATTGTGATTAGGAGATGGGGTAGGTAGTCCATTGATCTCAGAAGTCTGAGAAACAGAGGAATATGATAATGAAGGCTGTCATAATGAATTGATGTTAATCAGACTGTATTTTTTTAATTTTAATTTTTGTGTATTTGGGTGGGTTTTCTTCCCTAGACCAAAGAAGAAAGAATAGTTGTCCTGGAAACTGAAAATGCTGCTCTTCATCTAAAACTTGCAGAGGTGACTCTTGTTTACTTTTTTCCAAAAGAATTCTTGTGGAAATAGAAAAAAAAGACACTGAAATCTGCCTTCCTCTTTTCAGGTTTTGCCCTCTTTACCAGCTGGGAAAATCTATGAAGGGATTAAGGCTCAGCGTTTCTTTCTTTCCAAAATCATGAATGGTAGCAGTAATGATAGGCTGATTAAGTCATTAGAAATTAGCTTAAATTTAAATATTTGCTCTTTTTTTAAATCTATAAAACTGAACTGAGGGAATGACTCTGGAAGCGTTAAATATGGAATATTTCTTTCTTCTTACAGAGAACATGTTTGTCTAAAAGAAAATGGCAGATTTTTCAGGAATACTTTTTAGATACAATTAGGATGATGCTTTAAAAAGAAGCATCATAGAGTGCAGGAGAGACATTTCATTATGAGTAAACTTGCCCTGCTGTGTGTGTTCATAGCACTGGTGTTACACTTGCCTAGAAAAGATGAGGTATTGTTGCACGTGTACCTTGTCACAGAGCATACTGCAACAACGAGATTCCCTCATTTCCTTATATCCTTCTACAGAAGCATAGGTTATTCCTAGATCCTCAGTGAAATAAGGAGCAGCCTGTGATATTGTCTGGGGCCTTCAAAGGGGGCATTCCAGAGATGTAAAGAAGTCTGAGTATAGATCTAGGCTGCTAGAGCAGAGCCAGTGGTGAGTATTAGTAGAGATACAAACTGTTGGCCAAGAGTTTCTAATCTGGGCTGAAATATTAACTGGTTGGGTGACCTCAGGGAAGCCATTTGCCCTCCCTGTGGGTGTGTTAACACCCGTGGATAAAAGTGGGTTTAACATTTTTCAAAGTCTAACTGGAAACGGGTGGTATATCTGAAATGAGTTTTGCTAGGTATACAGAAGAACACTAATTTATTCTGAGGAAATGTTTTTATTGTCTTTGTTCTGCTTTACACTATTCACTGAAAGCCTTAAGTATTTCAGCTGATTATTTTTTATCCTCACTAGGACAAGAAATAAATTATTCTAGTCAGTAAGGGGTATCAGATGTAGGAAGGAGTTGCCTGTGTATTAGGGAATGAAACCTTGTTTTTGAAATAGAGCACTGCTTCATATTATTGAAAAATGTGCTGTAACAAATGGGCACCTACAGACAGATGAGGATTGTAGGTAGTGTTACCACCATCAGTCAGAAACAATGTCAAATGAAATCCTTTGCAATTAACCTTGCACTGATGTTTCTATTCAGGCAGGTATTTAAATACACTTTAAAAACTTGCCTCTTCTTAGTTAATTTGCCCCAGCAATCTGAAAATATGAGCTGAACTGAGATCTATGAAATAATTTTACCTTAAGTGAAGATTCTCTATTAAAAACAATACTAATTGAAATTAGTATTATTTGAGGTTGTGCAATATTGCACCATATGTCCTAATACTCTACCAGCTATGCTGGTGAGAAAAGCTGCTGCCCTTGACTGTCTATCCCTGATCCTTCAGATCTGCTGGTGGAGCTGCCTGACTGATTGAGCTGTAACAAGTTCAGTCACAGGGACCAGGGTTAACAGAGGTCTCATTCTTAACTTGCAAAAGCTAATTGGATTCGTTTTGGCTGGAGTGAGTTGGGAAGCTGTGGAGACAAACTTATGAGGATTGCCATAAATTAGGATTTGCAGTGTAAATGTTTGTCTGTAGGTTGCATCAGTCTAATTAAAATGTTATCTCCTGCTATAGACCTTCCCTTACATCCTTGAGACAGTGATGAATTTCAGCACTTCTCCTGTGTTCTGCAGCCTGGTATATTGTTGTCCCAGCAGCATACTGGAAGGGTTGTTACTGAACATAGGAAATCAGATTCTTTCTAGGAAGACTTCCTTTTGCCCTGCTTTTTTCCTATGTGGAAATCTGTTTATCTGCCTGCATTGCCCTTGCTTTTATTAGCAGTTTTTGAGGTCCTGACCCTGCAGCCTTTTTTACATAAATCCAAGTCTGCCAGGATAGATCTGATTGCAGAACTGAGATTTCACTTTGGAGAACACTATTGAGTAGTCCAGTTTCACTTCTGCTTATACCAAAGCTGAGAATAAAAATGCTTTAGTCCATTTTTTGCTTCTATGCACAAGCACAGGTTTGCAAGTTCTGGCCTATGAACAACTCTGATGAATGTTAAAACTATTTTAGTGGAGAAAACCCCAAAATCAAGGCAACATTTGCAATAAAGGTGAACTTGATAGTGGAAGTGATGAGAGGGTGTCTGCAATGGCAGTAGCATTGACCTGCTTTTATCATTAGTGTTGAAAAATGTGGAGGGTCAAGGGGAGTCTGTGCAGATGGTGCAGATTAGGTGCTAAAAGGAGGTTTTAACTACCCTAAGCTTACTTAACAACACGGCTTGAGTACTGCAATTGCTTATATACATATGCTTAACTTTTCACGCGTGATTAGAGATACTAATTCTGGTGCACTACTCGTGTGCATTTTTGTGAAGCTCTTTGTAAATATTGCATCTGAGTAACGTGAGTCTTGAAAATCCTTAGATTTTTCAGAGCGTCTCAACATTGTATAGAATCAATCTCAATATCTGGGAGCTTAAAACCTGTAACAATTAAAAAAAAAACCCTCTTCCTGCTGTTTCTTGTAAGAACTTTTTATGTTAGTGCTAAGGTGGTGCATTGTTGTACAGAGCTTCCAGCTGCATGTGTAAAGAGAAGATTCATGCTTTGTGAAGGTGATAAAGCCACATGAAAATACTGGTTTTGATAAGTGAATTTTTTTTTTTTTTGAAAATAGAATCTTTATCATAACATCTCCAGGATGTTGCACTGTTTTTGCCGATATCGTCTGTAGTTAAACTGCAATTAAATATTTGCTATTATCAGATGATTGGAACTGGATCAAACCCTTTGTGTGAGTAGATTTAGCTCTTTCACATCTTTTGTTGTACTCTTCTATGCTTTGCTAATTTAAATATCAGGGAATTGCAATCACAGAATATATGGTGTGAATAAAGCAGGAAATAAGTCTGTGCAAGAGACAAGTGCATTTCAGAAATAAAGGAAGAGGCAATTAGTACTGGTTAAGGAATGATGGATGTCAACAGGTGGCAGGGGAAAGTAGATGAAGAAGCTGCAGCTCATTTTAAGCACCAGGACTGTCAGAAAATGACAAAAATGCATTTTTTAGTGTAATACAATTTCTTTCATATTGCAGAATTTCACAAGAAGTCTCTATGGAGATGTCTTTTTTTGCATTCATGCCTGTAAACATTTAAAGTTGTATTATTTCTATTTTCCTTTTGATTTCAACGTCTCAAAAAATTCTCCAGTTGGCCATAAAAATTGCTTTTGCATAATAAGTAATTTTAGACTGTTAGAAAGCATTCTTCTCCATATCCTTTAAAAGTTGCTTTGGTTGCTGCGATCTCTGAAGACCCAGAGTAGGCTTTATTGACACAGCTTGGCACCATTGCAGTCCTACTGATTGTAGTGGAGTTGGTGTTGTCAGGGGGCACAAAGTTGGGGGCTGTGTATTACCGACTACTTCAGGACTTCAGCAGTTAACACGTGTGTGTTTGTGTTCTGTTCCATGTCCTTCCACAGTGCTTTCTGCATTAAATCTAGTGTCCAGGAGACACTTAATCCAACTGTGTAACCAGCCGTTTCCCCTAAGTGAAGGCACAATTTTAACCCTATAGATCCACCTCAAGCACAAGTAAGAGGGTTTAGGTACTGCAAAAACATTTTAGTAACCTGGTGCTCAGGTTTCCAACCCTAAGAAAGTAGAATTTTGTGATGTTGGCCAGTTACCATGAGGTGATTCTTCACATGACTCAGAAAAAGGTAAAAGCAAAGAACAAAGACAACATCCTGTGTAATCAGATAGTTGAATTACAAGTATTTACAGAGAAAAAGAGGACAGAATGCAACAGGAAACATGAGCATTTAAAGTGATTGTTGGGTGATTTTTTGTGATTTCTTTTTTTTCGTAGTATCAAGGGTTGGCTGGAAGAAGGACTAAAGAAGTATTGCAGCTCTATGCTGCTCATGGCCAGCAGATGAAATTGCAGAGGAGTTCTGTTGTAACCCAGCTGCATGGAGCAATAAAGGTAAAGACATATAGTAAGAACATAGGCATAATCTATGCCCTAAACATTTACATGCCTATCAAATATCAAAGTATACCCCAGAAAATGGTGTGATATGAACCTGAACTGTGGCTTTATTGTATTCACAACAGAGCTTTCAGTGAGGTGTAACAATGATTTCATAGTGGTTTTGCTGTAGTAGGCTGCAAGGTCACTTGAGAGGCTGGTAAAAGTGGATGCTCCTGAGCTCCACGATCTTATATACAGGGTGCTATTAATACCTGAGCTAGATATTTTTGTAATCAAAACTTCACAATTCCCCGTTTGACTGTCATACAGACATCCCCTAAAAACCAAAAATCGTGATATACTTTAACCAGATAGGTAAATCCTTTAAAAAAAGCATTTGAGAGCTCCACTGATAACTAAGAGTTCTCTGGTAGATCTCACAAGAGGAGTAGTTTGCTGTATGCTCACTGAGGTTTTAATTTTGCATCAGAGAGACTGAAACTGTTCTCCCAGTGCCAGTATCATAATATTTTCCTTTGTTGAAGTACTTATTTGTGAAGTTATTCCATAGAACAGTGAGTTGATTTTAGGGACACTACCAAATACCAGCTTTTCTCAGGGCAGCACTGAATGCCTACATAAAATGACCAACAAGTATGTCAGGAAAAAATCTGATTCTTAACAGGCAGAAGGATGCACTTTAACTTTACCATTGTTGGACTGGATGATTGTTGTAGGTCCCTTCCACCAGAACTATTTTGTTTTTTTCTAATTACAGTGGTTCTGCTTTGTAAATTTTGTGGTGATATTTTACATTTTTGGTTAGCTGGAATGGCAGAACTGCTTGTGATGCAATACCAGTGGATTCAGGCAGTAAAATATCAGATGTCAATGAATACTAGAAGAGAGGAAAGCTCTCCAAATAAAAGTCTAGATGAACGGTAGTCCTATACCCATAATAACAAAAAAATACTTCTTCCTACTTACATTGTGTGGCTTTCGAGAGTGAGAAATGCAGTGATTTTGTCCCTTTAGTTTAGATTGCCTTTTTATCATTGAGACTAATGGATTAATTCAAGGTCAGTTCCACAACTGGAAAAATAAAATGTCACAGAATATCTAAAACTTTGTACCAGGCTGACAATGACCACCACAGTGTTTCTGTGAGATAAGGTATTGCTGAGTTCACCTTAGAGATGGCTTCACATGTCCATTTCAGGACTTGGATGTCAAGAAGTTTACTAATCCTAAAATCAGGCCAATTTATTTTTATTTATTTGGACTTGTAAGTGTATGTAAGCTGATCTTAGAAACATTTAAAAGTCTCATCATGTATGTTACGCTGAGTTACATCCATAATACAAGTACTTTTCTGAACAATAACAGTTTCTGATCTTTTCAAAATATGTCTGTTCTCACAGGAAGATGTAGAACTAGACTATGTAAGAAATGACTTAAGATGAATCCTAGCAAATACCTTCTGATCAAAGTGTGGAAAATGAAAGTAGCAAGGGATATATGTATCACGATTTTTCATTGCTAATTCTGGATATGACTTAAAAGTGGACAGAGCCCACACATGCTCACACACACTTATTGTTGTCTGATGAAATAACGAAGAGACTTGGTTATACCTGAAGCTGTGTTACGGTCAAAATAGGTATGATAAAATGATAAGGATTCATAAAGTCTTGCTGAAATTTTTAGGAAATTACATTGCTAAATGTTTTGCAGGATCCTTCTATAAACATGCTGAAAGATATATTCCTGAAGGTTTCCTTCCATCAAGCAGAGGGTTCTTCCTGTCTGTGATATCTCACCATAATAATTCGGATTGTTATATTGATCCTTCTTAACTGCTGGTTTTGTCTTTATAATATATTTTTCTTCTTGCTGAGAAGAGGCTTAAGCAAGACCTGAAGAGCCTTCATTCAGTTGCTCTTGAGCTTTCAAAAGACTTTCAACGTCAAAGCAAGACTTGTCTTTACCAAGTTCTGGCAGCAGTCCAGGGGATACAGCTGCAGAATGAAGCAATGCAAAGTAAGGCTCATTGCACTTAAATTTTGAACATGTAACATCAACAATGTAATTGTTCAGTGTTACTAACATTAAAAGGTTGAGTTTGGTTTTTGAGAAACATGGCACTGAAATTGTAGCACTTGTTTCTTGTTTGACATTAAATCATCAAGGAGTTCTGAAGTATTAGAAGAAGTACAAATAACTCTGCAGAGGTTATGCCTTATAATTTGGATTTGTCTTTTGTGTGGATTACAGCTGCTGTTAGACTGCTGCTGAGTTGGCTCAGCTGTAACATTTTTAAACTGAAGTCCTCAGGCTTGTTATCTTGGCTATTTTAGAAGAGCTAAATAAAGAATGTGTTGCTTTATAAAGCTGAAATTTGTCTGCTTTTGACTCTACCAGAAAAGGACTTGGATGAGTTCAGAGGTTTCTGAAAGTACTGCCTGAAATTAGGATAGACTTGATTTTTAGTATTTCTGTGTATTTTTTGAAGAAAAATTTACTTCCAAATCAAAAACTAGTTGCACTTGCTGGACTGTAGATACAGCACATGGACTGCTGTTTCGGAATTCAGGTGCTTCCTTGTTCATGTATACGTAGGAAGGAGAGCCGGTGCACTGGTGCGCTCTGCCCTCATCACTGAGGACTAAGTGCATTGATCCTACACCTGGATCCCATGGTATGGATCTCTGCACCTGCTTTCAATACTCTTGATTCTGGTGAAGCTCCTACCAGGCTTGAGAAGCACATGACACATGCAGTGCTTAAATTGCTTGAAGTGTAGCAGCGTAATGAACTACAACTAACATACAAATTTACAATCAGAGACCCTTCGTGATGCTCTGATGTCCATGTGTTGCCATTTAAAAGGTACATTTTCTTTCCTTGAATTATTTCATTTTGGGACTGGTTTGGTTCTGATGGTTCTCTTCATGTCAATAGCAACACTCATGTCAGTAGCAACAAACAGCACTCTCGGTGATGGGTGTTTTTAGAGAACTTATTCCTGTATGTTATGTACTAAGTTATGATTAAAATTTATTTGATTACTGTATTTTTCTTGTAAAGAAAATGCTCCATCAAGGTGTCTTTAAAACAGAAAAAACAACCCCAAAGTGGAAAATAAACTTTCTCTAAAAAGTGCATTTTTCTCTTATTGAAGCAGGAGGCTAAATGAACAGATAGGAGATTGGATTTGGCGCTTGAGCTGTTGTGGTATAAATATATAATGAGTATTCCTTTGGAGGCCTGGGAAAATTCTGTTGACTGTTCTCAATTTGCACTTCCTGGTGCGTGTTCTTTGAAATCATAAGCAGGAGAAGCTTCCCTGACTATAACAAAATAGCATGTTGGTACTTTGGTGGATGACTTTTGTTTTGACTTTGGCTGGTTTTCAATTCTTTGTCAAATGTTTTAGACAGAGATTCTATTGTTAAGGTTAAATATGACCACTGGAATTGCCATCCTTAAATTACATGTAATCTTTTGTAGACAGAAAGCCCTAAGTACATATTCTGGAGACAGTATATATTACCAGTTTAATCTTAAAATAGAGATTGAAGGCAAGGGAGAAAATTACAGAAGAAGCATTTGAGTAGGTAAATTTCAAGGTTGTAGTTGACATGCAACAAACTATAAAACTTTCCTATAATAACTGAGTAGTCCTTTGCTTAGCAAGATTTATTCACAGTCTGAAAACCAGGCTATTGCCACCTTTCCCACTGGAATTTAAGTAGTAGCAGTTCATAAGAGAGAGAAGCGCCCATTATTCTATTGTTATAGGCCTGTTTCCCCCATGAATAAAGCTGTTATCATTTTTGCTAAAAATATTGGCCACTGAACTGCAAATGATACTACTGAGACAGATGCAGTAATTCAGCAGGTTTTTGGAAGGGTAGGAATTTACAAAAATTTAAGATTACTTTTTAGATTGCTTCACCATGCAGGTATTACCAGAAAGAGGACATGACGGTGGCTTATAAGCCTCGTGACTTAGATATGCTTTGCAGTTCTGGGACACTTTCTCTCTGGGCTGGAGAAAATTAAAAAAGGAGCTTATTTCCTATTTTGTCCATATGCTAGCACCTATGTGCTTTACTCCTGTTGGAGAAAGCTGAGCACTGCACTGTGCTAATGACTTGTATGTGTGGAATGTGAACTACCATCGTCTTTTATCCTCAGCTCCACAGGTGATTTTCACCAGCTCAGCTGACTTTTGAAAGCATTTCCCTTAGTATGGAGTAGGGAAGTAGGAGAGGGACCATTGATCCAGCAACAGGAACATTGTTGCAGCCCAAAGAATAATCACAGAATCATAGAATGGTTTGGAAGCGATCCAGAAAAGTCATCTATTTTTATTCCCCCTGCAGTGAGTAGGGACATCTTCAACTAGATCTGGTTCTTAGAGGCCCATCCAGTCTGACCTTGAATGTTTCCAGGGGTGGAAACATTCAGGTGCACGACCTCTGTGCAACCTGTTCTAGTGTTTCACCACCCACATTGTAAAAACTGCCTTTCTTATATCTGATCTAAATCAACCCTCTTTTAGTTTAAAACCATTACTCTTTGAGCTATCACAACAGGCCATGCTAAAAACAATGTTACAGTGTAGAATATAAACCACAGCTGAATTCAAAAGTTTTGGTATTAAGTCTATTGCATCATAGCTGCTTGTCGTAGAAGACATGATCAGATTGATCTCCTTTTTCAACTGGACTCTAGACTGGCAAGAAACATTAAAAACCCCAGGGAACTATGGGGACTACACATCCATATCTCAGATATGCTGTGGCTGTGCTACGTTATGCTGCTTCTGTTTTTCATGTCCCTGTTACAGACCTTTCTGTTATGTTTATGTAACTCTTTGTGAAACCACACACAGAACAGGTGATCCAGGACAGAATTTGCTCAGAAGAAAGGATTGCTTTTAGACCTCTGTGTGATCAAGGAAACACTTGTGCAGGCACAGCAGAAGGTCCAGTGCAGCACTGAAGGGGAGGGAATGAAAAGCTCCTTAACCAGGACTGTCAATTAAAGGAAAGAGACTGTAAAGGTTACAGTCCGGAATATGCTTGCAAGACATCACAACTGTTAGACTGATGTTACTGTGATCAGTAACATTTAAACATAAAAATGACTGGTATTCCCAGCTCCCAGAAGATTTCCATATAGATCAACGAAATGGGCAAAGGATGGGGAAAAGGGATGTCCGTAATGGCTGCATTCATGTAGTGACTACATCTCTTGCATAATGAAGCATGTTATTAATATTTTAAAACAGTTGTACCCGATGTCTACCACTAGGTCAAGGATGAAAATGTAACTCCTGTATAGTTTGCATCTGATGCCAAGCAGAAGACTAGGAAAATGTTAAATTAGTGTTTATATTTGTAACTGTATAACCTTACTTTCAGAAAAAAAATAAAATTTCAGAAATAGTTTATGTATTAGGAAACTTCTTTTCATTCAGTACTGGAATAATGGCTGAATACTCTCAGTGTCTATTGCTTTGCCTTACTGCTTACTTAAGAGACTTAGGGAACTCAAAGTGTTTGTACACAAATTTGTAAATGAAGATACTTACTATGGAGATTACTTAAATAATAAATGGATTCTAACCTTGTGTTTTAAAAATCACAGTATGATTAGGCCTAGCTCAGTGAGTGTAAGCAGCTCTTTTGACAATTTATGGTAACGTACTTGCATGGGATTCTCCAAACCAAAGTATGCTAGTATTACTCCACATGCAGAATGCAAGAGAAGGATTTTTCATAGTGAAACTCCTAGACTTTGATTCCCCAGCTATTAACATCATGTTTCCCCTGCGTGTATGCATTTGTGGAGGAACACTGTTGTGGTTATGCATTTTCCTCCAAATGGTTTGTTCTGTTCCCCCCTTTCAAGTGTATGACATATCCCTAGTTGTAACTCTGCCTATCATCCCTTCCTCAGTACTCCAATTGGTTCATGTTATCTGATTCCTCCTACCCTCCGTTCCCGTTGGTTCCTGAAATGTGTATCTTCCCCTGTTAGCTGTTTATTGGTGCAAGTCTTGTACATGCGGGAGTGAAATAAACGCGATGCAACACACTGTGGGCTCGAGGTGAACAGCATGGGTATTAGAAGAAAAAGATCTGAGAAATCTCTAGTATAGACAAATGTCCCTTGAAGTTATCTGTTTTTTAGTCTATACCAGAGAGAATAAGTTGTATGTGTGACCATGCAGAGATACTAAGCCTGTTCCTTGCTCTGTAAGGTAGCACACACTGAGGCTGGTGGCCATCTGCTAACTCAGCTCTCAGACCTTGGATTTGACTGCTTGATACCCTACATCTCCAAACTGGCCACTCATGTCTGGGAACATTGATTTCCCACTGGGGTTCTTAAAAGCTTGCTTTTTGCACAAGCTTACAGTCACACAATATGTCTTCTGGTCTATATGTTTATTTTAGGCCTGCTCAGTGTTCATGTAATTGGACTGTAACAAAACCATTTGTGAAGTTAGAAGACTTTTATAATGACCCATATCACTTTTCTCAATTTTGTGAAAGAAACTCACTAGGGTTCAAATGATCAATCTTTCCTATGAATTCCTTACAGAGTGATGGACCTATCTTAAAGGAGAACCTTACAACTGTTGTAAAGGATTAGTAGCACTGTAAATGATGCTGAGGATAAATGACAGGTTAACTTCTTGTAAAGTTAGCCCACATGAGTCTGATAACTGCAGATGTGGTATGAGCCTTGCAAGTGACAGCCCCATCTAGCAGCAGGCTGCTTTAAGTTCAGGTTTCAGGCTTCGCTGGCAGGTAACAGCACTCTAACTAAAGTGACATATTTCAGCCGCCTTTAAATACCTTATATTCTTGATTGCTTTTGAAGACTTCACATGTATACTTGTGATAATTATTTGTAGCTTCACATAGCAAGAACTATGATGGGATTTTTCATAGGTGTCTAGTAAATCAGAAACACCCTCCTGACTGAAATTTGGTAGAAGTTGAGAAGGTTTGTGCTTATATTTCATGAGGTGCTACTGGCCAATTGCTTTTGTGAAGTCATGGAGTTTATTTCTCTGAAACTGTTTTCTTCTAGTGTTTCAGATAAAAGCTTTTGATCTTGAGCAGTCTCTACAAGAGGTGACAGAGAGATATGAGAAAGAAAAGCAGAAGAGGAAGGCTCTACATAACAGCTTAGTTGTAAGTATGTTTAATAACAGAACACTGGCTTATTTTGTTGAAATTATTCCCATAATTTCCTCACCAATAGAAGTGAAGAATATACTTCACATGGGTATATCACCTCCCCCAGCTGTCTATACATGATGTGTTTATTTGCTGAAGCACATTTGTCTTATAATAAACCCCACCCTTTTCTTTTTACACAGGATCTTCCAAATGCACTCATGTGACCTATTGCCCTAAGGAGTATCATCCATTTTGAATAGTGGACAAAAGTTGAATTTCTTCATCCTTTGCTCTAAATTTGCAGCTTCTGAAATTGGTTTAAAATTCTTAAAATTATTAACTTGATATTGCAAAGTACTCATCTTTTATTTTTCCAAATATCTCTAGCTGTATCCTGCTTAGCCATTAGTGATGGTTCATCTGGGGTTAATTTTTTTCCTATTTGTACTTTAAATTTACTCTTCTTCCCATCTTTGCAAATGACTAGTTTTGGGTTTCCTGATTTAGGACCTGATTTTTAGAAACACAAACCTCCTTCAAACAAAATTTTTAAAAGTTTTTGTACCTGGGACAATGAAGCTCTTTGTTAAAAAGTACTTACCTTCTAAATTTTGCCTTGTGTTGCAGTTTACTGAAAGGATATTCCCCAGAGCAGTGGGATGTTAATGCCAGTGGTCAATAGTCCTCACAGGCAAGCTGTGTTTAGTCACACAAAATGAGAAGAACTGATCACCAACAGAAAGGAAGAGATAAACTGAGGTCTAAAATGGCCTACAGCAAAAAATCAGCTACTGGCTTTTTAATCATGTAGGAACACAGTGGAGAGGAAAATAGGCAACATATTTTATATTCCACATCTTCCTCGGGACTGGTGTGAGAGAAATGTAATGTTGTCTGTTGAGTTAATACAGGTATCTGAAGAAGCTCAGGTAAGAAGGAAGGAGAAAAAGGAAGGGAAGGGAAGGGCAAGATGGCTCTGAGGGTTTTTTTTTTTTGTCCATATGAGCTGGAGAGGGCTAGACAATTCCAGTGGTCTGAAAAGCTCATACTTCCTCAAGTACTTTCTCCTCCTTTACTTAGACAAATTATGTTGATTCTATTTTGCTCCCCACAGAGTCTAGGGCTATGATGTGGTAAATACCTGCTTTCTTAAACATATTCATGTCTGTTTGATAAATTTCAGTGTATTTATCCTCTCCAGTAACTTGTGTTAAATACAGCTTAATATTCTTATCCCAGGAACTGAGAGGAAATATCAGGGTCCACTGCAGGATTCGACCATTGCTACCTTTTGATGCTGCTGCTGGACATTCAGTATCACAAGACAGGTAATCTATTTTGGTTGTGTTAGATCCTACCTGACACAAAATACAGAGAAAACAATAGTTGTATTTATATGAGAACAACAATGTCCTTGATTTTTCTGGTTTTATGTGTGTGGGGAGACAATGATGGTATCATAAAAACTAATTGCTGTTTTCTTTCTCCTGCTAAATTGGCTCTAGCCAATCTCATCCCTCTGTCTAAAAAGTATGTCTACCTCAACAGAAAGCCATAGCTGTTCTGCCAAGCCAGGATTATCCTTGGCTTGGCAGAAGTAACACAGCTGCATTAGAGTGTATTCACTATCCCATACAAATTCTGGGATGCAGTAATGTAAGAGCTGCCAGAAGTTGTGGGTAGAGAAACACACTCATCATTACAATTGTTTTATAACGCTATAGAACACATTGTTTGTGCTGTCAGCACAAACATTGGTAATTCTATTTCAGTCTGATCTGGCTCTGCATCCCTCATTTATAATACATTTACTGTAACTGACATGTCAAAACATTCCAAGATCCGAAAGGAAAAGAGGGATTAGATGCAAGTATCTGCTTAACAAGCTGAATTCTCCATAGATCACTAACATAAAAGAAAGTAGGGATTGAAGTGTATACAAAGAAAGAAGGGGAAAACTAGGTGGGTGGCTAGAAACCAGTAACATTATCATTTGCTTTATCAGTAAATAGCTGATTTGGGGCTTTATTTTACTTTTACTACCTGGTAATTCTAAAAGAATACATTCAGTGTTTAAAAGTTTATTAATTTTTGACAGATCTTACAAAAAAAAAAAAAAAAGGATTGTTTTAAGTTAAAACCATGTCAAAAATAAGAGACAAGATATTTCAAGAAGCCAGAAGTTGACACTTACATTAACCTGTCCCTGGAGAGGAACCCACTCCCTTCCTTTGTTGCAGTATGAAATAGTGCAATCAGGTGCTGACTTGCAGTGTAAAACAGGATGGACTGGGCTGAACAAATAATTATCAAGAGTAACTTTTCTTGAGGTATCAGAAAGTAATTTAAATAAAATTTATCTGTAAAACTACAGACTGATTCTCCGAAAACTCGCACTAAATAAATAGATTTATACACCTCAGTAATCCCAGTCAGTGTTCGGCCTAATCATGGATTCAAGATCAAGGACAAATACCTGAAAAGAGGGTGTTTTTTGCTTTCATGTTCTAAAGTGAAAGCCTCTTGTTACAAGCTCATGCAACAATCTCAAAATAATAGAATGGCTTGCATGTGAATTCTTCTTAATTTGGTTTGTTCTAAATATCCTTTATAAAGCAGATTATTTTGCTTGATTGCACTTTAATTTGTTCTTTATTCACAATTAAATGTGGTGTTAGGATGTTTATAGGGTACAATAATAGTGGCAATTCTGAAAGGTACTCTTCAGACTGTGTGTATTTCACAGACACTTTAAACATTGGTTTTCCTCAGCTTGGTGGAACACTTACAGTTTGAAAGGTACCTATTTTTCCCCTATTGGTGTTTTTTTCTTCCCTTACAGGCAAAGAAACTTTTCAGAAAAAGTGGCATATGCAGCTGATGATGTGAGTATTTGATGGTGGAATTCAGAAGCACATTGATAGATATTAGAAGAAGAAACAAGAGGGGCATGAGAATCATGAGTTAAAAAAAAAACAAACCAACAAGCTCAGGTGGTGCTCAGATTTGATTACCCATGGGTGCAATAGCAGGTGGTTTGTGCTATTTCCATCCTGACTCTTTGTAGTGGTAATAGCTTGGAGCTTCTGCTGGTGCAGCCATCCTTTAACTGGAGGTTGAATGTTTGCAACTGTCAAACTGCTGCTGACTTCCTGCAGTCAGTTCCTTCGAGCCACTGTGCTGTAGCTATTTCTAAAACTATGTCAGGCTTTTTTCAAATTTTACTATTGCAACATAGCCAGGGCATTAGGACAGAAATATGATACCTCATTAACCCCACAGCACCCTCTGTGGTGCTGCAGTCAAGCATGTTAAAGTATCCTGGCTTAGATCCATCGGAGGAAGAATGGTCATTGAGGCTGCAAATCCAAATTACATTCCAGCATTAATTGAGGCCATTACCAAGATATAAAATTTAAAAAGGCACAGTAGTGTGGGCTAAGGCCAAAATATTAACCTGGGTTTTTATTTTCTCAGCTGCCACAGTTCTTAGTTGGCTGCTCACTGTTACTTACATGGTAATAAGCCAAATTCTCTTTTATAGTGAAGTGCTTAAAATACTGCTGAAGTGACCGGCAGTATGTTATGTATTTAAATCTCCCAAGTTATAGTTTCATTAGGCAGATATCACTTGCATAATGTGGATAATTATATATCTCCGTATCTATGACTATATATATATATATGTGCAATTAGGTAACTAATGGAGCACATGAATAGATGAAGAAAGAGTAAATATGTCAGGAGATAAAAAACAGGGATCTGTAATGGTAGACATTGTATTCTGGATATCCTGACACATTTATTGTACTATAAAATACTGCAGCCATTTCTGACCTGTTAAATTTTATTGCTTAAGGGTGAAATTAGGCTATATTTAGGTTTTGGATTATTTCATATAGATATCTGATGTATTACAGTATCTATATGTTTACAGGCAAGGCTTGTCTGCTTGTTTATGCCAATTTATGAATTTTACTTTATATGAAAGAGTGAGCTTCAATATGCTAATCTTATGAAATATTTCAGGAATATAAATATAAGCACATGCTTGATTGAGAAATGAAATTTGCAAAATACTAACTTCCTGGTTTTGGAAAACACAGCGTAGACTTCAAATGTTTTATTGGCTTGCCTTGACATTTATTTAGTTAAAATACTTTCCAGTTTTGGTCAAACACCTGAAGTCTTTATGTTAGTTTCTTAATATTAAGTTATGTTAGTTTCTTAATATTAATTTATCTTTCTTTAAGAAAAAGAAATTGTTGCAAGAATCCTTCTTACAAAAACCGGTCAATTTAGACTAATCTTACAAAAGTAAAGGAAAACAATGTTTATTGCCTGTTTAGTTTGCTATTAACAACTGAAGCTGTTATGCTTGTGGCTAGGATAAATGTGCAATTTTCTGATTGAAATACGGGCCTTGACTTGTTATTGAGCTTTTAGTTGCAACACAGTCAAAGATTACATTTCTGGAAACAAGTTAACCATTTTTCAGACAATGATTTAAAGGAAATTTTAGATCAAGGTGAAGAAGACTGTCTGTGGTAAAGGTGCTGAGTTTATTAGTTTTGCTTTTTAGATCATGACTGTCTCTCCAGATTTTTTTCCTCAAAATACTTCGTGTGTAACATCACCAGGCAGTTATTTGCCATGATTATGTTAGAGAGCAGAGCCACGTTTGAGACTACATGACTTCCATTTAGTCTCTGAGTGTTTTTTCTTTTGTTTGTTTAGAGATTCATATAATGCTTAAGACATGGTCTTTTTTTCTAACATCTTGCTCATCTTGTCTAGAAAATCATTATTCTGATTTAAGTCTGAAAAAGGCTTAAGATTTTACTAGATGTACGGAAGAGTATTTCATTTCAGTTTTTGAGTTAATTGGAGATTTTTGAAGTTTTCTTTTTGCTGTCCTGTGTATGCTCAGCTCCTCAATATAACAACTCTCTGAGTCTTTCTTCTGAAGCTTGTTGTGCAATAACCGTGGAGAGTGAGTACACACTACACATCAGGTTGAGCCGCTCCACACAGATTAGGACACTGGGCAATGCTGGTATTGTCGCTGTCTGAGAAAATGAGCAGGTGAGGAGGTACTGAATGCAGAGACTCTTCCTGGTGATGACAGCCCAACGGGGAATACGTGCGATCTGAAATACAGCCTAAACATGAGACGAAGCTGTGAGGGTAGTCAAACACTGGCATAGGTTGCCCAGAGAGGCTTTGGATCTCCATCTTTAGAGATATTCAACACCTGACTGGGCGGGGTCATTAGAAATGCTTATGTGAAATTTCTGCCTATTAACAGTCAATTCTTTTGTTTCTATGTTATGCAAATAGACGTTTTGTCTGTCTCGTTTCTCACCTTAGAGAAAGCTCACCTGCAAGTAAATTTGATATCTGAATCAGAAATGTGTTCCATCATTCTATATCCTTCTCAGTTTTTTTCTTTTTCCCTTCCCCCAGAGCCTGTTGGTTACTGATCCTAGAATTTTGTGTCAGGCCGTTTTGTAGCAGTGTTGTACTGACATCTGTACTCGGCTAAATTTGCCAGTAGTGCCAGGGTAACATAGCTCATTCTGTAGAGTAAATGTTTTGTCATCATTAGTTTGATAATGATACATTTCTTTTCTCCAGAGGTAGAAATACTCATAAACTCAAAGGAAGAAATTTGGAAGATGTTTATTAGCCTTTTGCATGCTGGACATATTGTTACGTGATTATTATTTGCTCAGCTCTTTATAACTTCAGTCTGTGGCAATACTTACTTGAAGGCCACTAGTTCAGCACTCCCAGCTATTTGTCTGAAGCACATTGGGAATTTCAGCACTCCCATCAAATGCAGCAAGGTAACCGCAGGCTAGTAAGCTAGAAAATCTCCTTGAATTGGTGAAGTATTTTGTGTGCTGGAGAGCTTCCACCCAAATTGGTGTGAGCCCCCACATCTTTTTTCTTCGCTCTTCTCGGCAATTAAGCAACATTTGCCATGAGGAGCAGAAGAGCACAGAATTTGCTACATAATCCATGTCAGACTGCTGTGATTGTACTCTGGTAATAGTTTAAAGAGCTGTTTACATATTTGTCAGACTTACAAAGTTACTGTATAATTCATCTGGAAAGTGGATTCCACTCAAAACTCATGGAATTCTATGGATAGTGGTAGTTCAGCTCTTTCTCTTAGTTCTGGATTAGCATGTTATTTAATGAAATATGCATTCTTCTGCTTAGTTCTAGACATAGCTATGTATGAAATCAATCTGAAAGGCACTTTTCAGTGCACTTCTACAGTGAAAATTTTCCCAGCAATTAAAAAAAAGAACTCTTCTTTGCAATTTTTTTTGTGCCAGTGGTGGCAGTTGGGAGCTTACATTTACTTGCCTGTGACTTTTTAGGTAAAAAAAAGTTCAGGTAAGGGTTTGGATCTTTCTCTTGAATTTAAGTGTTGGTTGCTATTTAATAACCTGAATGGGTTTTGAGAACCTTTCTTATGGTTTTGCGAGTTCACTGCATTCTACAGGCTCTAAAGCCTCGTGGCTGCTGGAGAAGGGCCTTGGACTTCCTGATCCTTAAAGCTGTCACCTGATTCATTAGAACTGATGCATATTTGGTTTTGTGTGTGTGCCTGTGATACTAACTATAGACAATTTGCTTTTTTCTCTCAGGAAACTGTCCTTGTCAAGTGTAGCCGTCCTGGTCATGCCTCAGTAAACAAGACTTTTCAGTTTGAGAGGTGGGTAGTCCTGTGTAGCAATCTGAAATCTGAATTGCTGGAAGATTTGTATAGTGAAGACTAATTTTTTTAGCAGGCATTAGCTAGAGGGTAATGCTCTTTTTCATTGGGTTTTTTGAGCGGAGTAGGCAGGGGGGAAAATTTTGGGTTTTTTTTTAAATGTGATAATCATATTCTTCCCAGGACAGAATAATCCATTTCGAGCAATAGATAACAGTCTTCCCTTTCAATAAAGACTACTGGTATGGCTACGTTTGAAACCTATATAGAGACTTATTTGACCCTTTTCACAATCTGAGTAGCTGTCCTTGCAACACGTTGCAAGACAGCAGAATGTTTTAAAGGTAAGGAAGTCTTTGCCTTTGAGTACTTAAAGGGGGCTCATAAGACAATGGGGCCAAACTTTTTAGTAGGGCCTGTTGCCATAGGAACAAAGGTAATGTTTCAAACTAAAAGAGGGTGAATTGAGACTAGATATAAGGAAGAATATTTTCACAATGAATGTGGTGAAACACTGGTTTCCCAGAGAGGGACTAGATATCAGCTTCCTGGAAACATCTGAGGTCAGGGACTGAGTAACCTGATCTAGTTGATGTCCCTGCTCAATGCAGGGGGATTGGACTAGGTGACCTTTAAAGGTTCCTTAAAACCTAGACAATTCAATGATTCTATGAATTGAGGTGGATTGCATGATTTCAGCATTAAACATAGAGCATGACTGTGGCAGAAACTGGACTGAGCACTAGTACAAGTTGAGGTTCAACAGCCTGACCATAGGCAGCAAGGCAGAGCAGTGGCTTGGGAATCAGTGCTTCCCAAGCGAAAAGCTACAGTGTGACTACTTTCTGTATTAGATGCTCAAAAATCCACAGAGGTGGATTGGATTTTGAAAGCACCGTTTGTGCTAAGGGCTTTAATGGGACACCAGAGTCACTGACAGTTTCTGTCAGTGAGACACAAAACTGCTGGGAGTCAGGCTGAAGCGTGCCTTCTGTTCTTTCGAAATGGTGCTGACCTGGACTTCTGAAAAAAGGAATCTTCATTCCTTTTAAATAACACAGTGAGAGCTCTGTAAACAAAGAAATACAAAATTTTACCCCAATGCCTCTTTCTAATGCAAACTTTGCATCTATATATTGCAATGACTCAGGAGACTGACTGCTCTGAACCATGCTCCAAAACCCTCTGGAAACAGAATACTGGAGGACAATTTCATGCTTCCTTGCTTGAAGGCAAAACTTGATTTAAAGTCCGTTGTACCCAACATGAATTATCTGTCCTGGTTTAAACTTAATGTCTGAGCCTGTTCAGCCAAAATTCCTGTAGGTTTGCTAAACATTGTTAGTCATTGACCGTTTCCTCAAGGAGTCCTTCTAAAGTGCTGCAGTTTTCTACCCTCAGGAGAATGGGGATTGCTGTCATGTAGGCTGTCTCAATCACCAGAAAAATTCTGAGATAATGCAGATCTTGGGGGAGCTTTACTGATCCCATAGGTTATAGGACTCCTTTGATTTGAGGCATGTGAGATCTCTTAGGGTATATGGCCCCCTCAATGTCTTTTAAGCTACTCAAAGTAATTCCTTTCACTCTTCAGCTGTACCTGACCCAGCCATACCAGTTGAAGTAAACACAGAATAATGCTGGAATTCAACTCTGTAGAACAGCACAGTTAATGGTATTGACACAGAACTCCAGAGGTGCTGTGATTCTGGAAACGTGGTGTAGATCCTAGTAATCAGGAAAAGGGTTAAAAAAATGTAAATCCCCCAAAGAATGCAGATCTCCAGGAATGTTTTTTTAGTGTCCCAGTACAGCTATTTTTTTATAAACAGAAAAGCATATGGTTCTTATGAACTCTAAAATGTTTATTTTTTAAGCAATGTTTTATGGAACTAATAAATGTCAAAATATTTGATTTCAGCTCAGGAAGAAAATTCCAGCTTTCAGCATGTTATGCTTTTATAATTTTATTGGCAAATCAGTTAGCAAAATAAAAAGGAAGCTCAGAATTTTCAATGTGAAATTCACATTAATCAGTACACAGGGACAAATCTATCTTTCTGGTAAAAATATATGGGGTTTTAGAAAGATTCTTTGGATTTGCAGCACCTTCAATGGTTTCAGACAGTTAATGAAGTGGGTGTCCATGCTTCAGCCAAGGCTGTGGTTACAGCGTAGCATAAACTAGCTCAAGACTACTTTAAACCACTTCATTTCAGTATGAATTGCATTTGAACCACAGCAGCTAAGTAGTGGCAGTAAAACCCCTTTAGGAAGCTGAGTAAATATTTGAGTAGTTACTGTAACATGGAAGCCAGTGCCTTTCCTCAGATCGGCTACCGGAGCCTGACCCTGACCCTGACCCTGACATGGCTGTACTGACCCCAGCTGTGGCTGTACTTGGAAGAAATGGCCTCAGGCTGCACTGGGGCTTAGGTGTGTGTCCAGCCTGTGTTCGGGTTGGACATCAGGAAGATTTTCTTCACAGAAGGGATGCTTAAGCACTGGAAGGGGCCACCCAGGGAGGTGGTGGAGTCACCATCCCTGAAAGTGTTCAAGAAATGACTGGATGTGACACCTACTGCTATGGGTTAGTTGACAAGGTGGCATTCAGTCAAAGGTTGGACTGGATGGCCTTGGAGGTCTTTCCTAAGCTAATTGATTCTGTGGTTCTACTTTGCTGTGCAAATGAACTGCTGAGACTGATTGATTCTAGCCTGGGTTGTGGCCAGTAGCAATGTCTTTGCTTTCTTAGGCAACAAAAGTCATCAACCATGAATGTTTTAATCTTTAAAATGCCTTTCTAAGTATTTTTTTCTTTTTTCTTTTTTTTTTTTTAAATTTATGTAGTAGCTCTGAGATGTTTTGATGTGAAGAAAAAATATTTCAACACATACTGAGTTAGAGACCTAGTTGGTTAAGATGGAGGACTGGGTGCTAATTAATATTTCATCAATTGCAGATGATAGATGAAGCAGAGAAAAGTGTTTGGAAATGCTTTTGCTCTCTTATACTGACCTTGCAGATTTGATGTGCAAAGTTTACTGAAGCATATGCTCATGTGCATGCAAAGCAGGGACAGAGTATTCAGTGCCTGTGTCCTCCTGGTCCGAACTGTGCCACATCCCTGCATATTTGTTGGTTTCTCAGTGGACTATGGTGGCACATCAGTGGAATGGTAATACAAGCAGTATTTGTCTATCAAGCCAGACAAGTGCTCCGTTTCTGATTAAAGAGAGTACATTTTCACGCAGCTTACAATTAGTCTGTGAAACACGTTGCCACAGGATGTTGCTCCGGGCCAAGAATTCAGTAAGATGCAAAAAGAAACTGAATGCTAATTCTAATAATATTTTTTTTGAAACAGAGATTCAACTCATATTTCAGTTTTGAGGCCAATATACAGCTTTTAAGGATTAGGATGAGGCACAGCGATGAATTATTGTGTCTCTGGCTACCATCTTGTTTCTTGCTCCTTCCTCTGGCTGTTGTCAGGAAGAATGCTGAATTCAGTGCATTGGCTCAAATTCTGTATCTCTTTATCATTGATCTCACTGTACAATCTTATTTATGAAGAGCATGAATACAAAAACTCTATTTGTGCAGTCTCTAGACTGTAGCAGACAGATCATGGTCAGATATACAAAGAGGCTTGAGTAAATGCTGAAAAGCACACTTTGTCTTCATTCAGTTAACCTTGTAGCATCCTGTACAGTCTGTGGGATGCTGTCAAGTGAAGTGTACTGGTGTACTGTATACACAGAGAAGCGACTATGCTTTGTAATGGTTGCTGCTACCAAAATTCCTGTTTCTAATTACCCCTTTTGCTGTGAGCTACAAAGAACACATATCACCTATTGGAAAACAGAGCTAAACAAGAAAAAAAAAATCACCACAGAAAGATACCAGAAAAGGAAACCTTTTCAAAAGATAAACATTCATACCTCAAGTATTTAACTGTGGGTAATGACATTCATGTTTTAGATTCTCTTCATCTTGTATAAACAATGAGTGCTGCAGGCTGTAATCTTGGGGAGGATGCATTTTTGGTGGGCTACAGAAGAAATGAATAAGTTAGGATATCCACGCTTTTAGATCAGAATTTCCTCTCCCTGATGATTTCCTATTTTCAGGTCTTGACTGTATGTTGTAGAAACCTGAAAGGGTTGGAGAAAAGATTTCTTTGAAGATAACTGTTGGAGGTTTTTTTCTCCTTGCATTCAAAAAACCTATGGAGTTGTTTCAGACATCATTTTGGCCCAAGTATTGAACTGTTGCTCTTTTCTAAGACGTGGAATAACTCATGCAATTTAATTGTCTTCCATTCTGCACTCCGCATCATTATGTAAAAGAAAGTCTTCCCTTGAGTGAAAAGTGTTGATTTCAGAGTAGGTAGTTCATCAGGGGTGGGGATGGAAATACCTTAGGCTGATAGTGCATCCTTAAACATGACCTTCATGAGCATTCTGATTTCTGCTGTGCCACTGAGTCTTCTGAGACAAGTCCTCAGCAAGTCTGCAAGCCTCCATGCCTCTTCTTTTCCCCCAAAACTTTACCCATGTCTAAAGGGCAGTATGACCTGACTGACCACTGTCTTCCATAATGTGATACAAAGGAGGCCCAGGCAGCAGGGCTATTTCACATTCTAGTAGGTGGGAAAAAGTAACAGGGGTCTGATACAGCCTAAAAAAGGACTCTGTGTGCCAGAGAGGCGGGCAGGAGGTTTAGAATGAGGTCAGAAATCCACAAGTGTACACCTATGGGTTGTTCGCTCCAGAAAACACAACAGCTGCTCCCAACATGTGAGTCAGAACTTCAGAGTTCTAATTTTCAGTTCTCTGACACAGAAATGTCAGCAGTTCCCAAGTTTTATGTCAGTGGCCTACAGTTTCTATAGTCTGTGTTCTTGTGTCAACATTTATATTTTTTCTTTGGTTAATCATTGCACTTTGTTCCTCAGAGTTTACAATGATTTGGAGTCTCAAGATGCAGTATTTGCAGATGTGGCCCCTTTGCTAACATCTCTCCTGGATGGGTAAGTTAAAAGGTTGTAGTCAGAAAGCTAAAGTGCAATAATCTACTGAAATCTATCAATCAAAAAAAATACTTAATAGTGGTGATCTAGTCAAGTTTTATGGCTTTGCAGTTCCATTTTCCTGTTTTCTTTCTACTCAGCTCCAAGTGAATGTTGTTTCCCTGTATAAACAGTGAAAATATGGTTTGCAAAATTAAGCAGAGGAGACAAATTTATAAAAATAAAAAACCCCCAGTTTTTCCCTCTGATCTTCTTCTGTCAAGCTGATGCTTCTAATGGAGGATGTTGTCTTTTTTCATCATGTTCTTGTAGGTTATGTTTTACAACTTTTTCAGCTGCAGACATTGTATGATACATCTTTTCCAACAGTGTGTTCACTGTGAACGCTGTGTTTAATGCAAAAGGCCATCCTGGTTTTGTGTCCAGCACAGGCCATAGGAGGTGGTGTGATCAGTTCCTGGTTGAGCCAGAATTGAGCATTCTCAGTCATTCTACTGCTCCTTCAGGCACTGGGGTAAAACAGAATTCTGGTTTGAATACAAAACTGATCAGTAACAAGCACTAACAAATACATGAAATTACTTCTAGCTACTGAAGCTCATAAAGTGTGATTTTTCATAAGTCCCGAGCCAACTTAAGCTACTCTTGCAAAGAAGCTTTGAAGTGCATATTCTTATAATCCTTGAGGCTTGAACTGAGATTTATACGTAATTCCTTTCTGCTCCTTTTTCATCCCTGTTCCAATACCACTTAATTATATGGTAGGGCTATCATGGACATTTCCCTCCCTGTAGAGGAAAAGACAGTCCCTTTCCATCCACAGTGGCATAGCTGAAGAGTGGCAATTCTTGTTCCCAGCAGCCTGTGCACTGAAGTTTCCAAGGCTCCTTTTCTTAAAAGCGTCCTAGAAGTGGTACCTAAAGATCCTGTGAATGTTGGGAATTCCATGTGCCACAGAGGGGCCCCCAAGGTCTCCCTGGCTGAGGGAAGTCACAGATTGCATTAATCTTGTTTACCAGTGATGAGTAACCACAGTTTCTTTAGCTAGGGACCACTAGGTTACAGGTTTTTAAAGAAGTCTTAAAACTACTGCTTTCTCTCCCTACTTTTCCTTTTGCAACGATCATAATTTTGCCTTGGTTGAATACGTCCTTAAGTGTCATCAGACCTATCTGATCTGTACCTCGATCTCCTGTACTTCCCACTCCTAATTTTTACATGGAGAGAATCCTGTCCTAAAAGCTAAGATTTTTTTATTCAGTTAGGAAATGTTCTGTTATTGAAAACAAAAGACCTGCCTTGTTCTTCCAGAAGTGCTGTTTAAACAGAAGCAGATTCTCAGGAAAGGCGAGTCCGTGCATATGAGCACAGCAGCCTTCCCACTGTAAATGGGAAACAGACATACTTAGTCTGAACCTTGAACCTCTTTGCTGCTCCTGATTGTTTTAGTCTGGGTTCCAAAGTGGTCTGTAACAACTTTTAGCTTGAGTAGTCCTTATTTTTTTCTATGTTTTTCTTTCTTAATGGATTGTTTCATTTTTCAGTATAAATATGCAGGAAGAAAAGATTGTTCCATATGTAAAACAGACAAAGTATGGCAGACTTCAAAGTTTATCGTGAGCCATATAGGGCCAACCAGGGAGTAAGATAACTTTTCTTTTCATTACAGCGTTGAAGAATCCAACTTGTTTGTTTATTTTAAAGAATAAATCTCTCCTCCTTTCATTTCCTTTAACAGTGTTCTCTCCTAGGGGTAACTTTGCTAGAGTGAACACCCACACTTTATTCTGGAGAGAAGTGCTACAAAACTATTGATATTTTAGCTTGACAATAAGAACTTTTCTAAACAAGAATATAACTGTTACATATAATAATAAACAAAGTGGAGAAGAAAAAATATCAGGGCACATAGGAGAATCATACTCAAAAATCTTCAGACTTCTCTATTTGAAATCTTTATGCTGGAGCTAGAACACCAACAAAGTAAACTATAATAAATAACTATTATTATATAGGTAAATATAAAGTAATCTGCTGCTTGTCTTCTTGTAGAATCCCGCAGCAGTTCATTGTCTCCTGTACCTACTTAAATATGATACTGCTTTGGTCAGTTTTAGCTCATTTGGGCTGACTGGAACACTGTTTTGGCTTTGACAGAGAAGTTACCACTGATTGAGACCAAATTTGCATCTCTGTCTTCAATGTTACAATCCTCTGCCCACTTAACTTCTAATCATGTCATCTCTATCTTGTCAGAACTATTTTGTCCATGATTCTTGCGGTCTTATAACAAACTACAATTAAGGAAAATCTGAATAGCTGGACTACAGCAAAGTCCTTTAGGAGAGACTTCTAAGAAGATTAATTCTGTTTTTCCTAAGGAAAATGACCACTTGCAAACACCTGGCTCCCTTTTTGGTTCCAAAGATCTATTTAATTTTGAAATAGGGGTAGAAGTCTCAATAAGGTACAGGCTGGCCAGGCAGTGTGCATGAGGGGTGGAACTGTGAAAATTACTCATTGTTAGTCTAGCTAAAAACTACCCAAATTAGCGTGAGCTTTTCTACTGGGTTATGTCGGCAGTGAATACTTCAAGAAATCCCTCATTTCAGATTTACAGCCCTAATTTCTATCACGTTTAATTTTACTTTAGTGCTCTTTGTTTTCAATTACAGTTATCTCCTTTACTTCATCAAATCTATGACTAGACTCCTATTTTATACTCTGCAGTACATGCTAAAATCTGGAGGGACCTTACTATAGATTCATTGACTGCAACTTTGACTTCACATTCCCAGAAAGGGTACCCAGGTATTTTCCATGTGGCTTATCAGCCCACATATCTTTCTAACAAGGAAAGCTTTCAAAATACTCCTCCTGAAATAATTGCTTCTAGGCATGTTTAATGTGCAAAAAATCACTGAAGTAACCATGTAAGTATTTCATGGTTTCACTTGAAACCATACATTTAAAACAATTAGATGAGGGGTGTTCATTGAAATATGCTGGCATGGGCTTGAAACTACATTTTTGATATGAGGAAAAGCATCAGATAACCAAAAGCAGCTTTTTCAGGTCTGCCAACGGAGGAGGTAGCTTAGGCAGTGAAATTTCATTCCCTGGCAGAAGAGGAGCAAGCCCATTCTTGCAGCTCTCTAGTAGAGCTGAAGTTTCTGCAAACTGTGAAGCACTCCTCGTGCGTGAAGGTTCTGCTAATGTCGTATCTCCAAACAACCGAGATGGTCCAGGGAGAGAGCAGTCCTGTCAGCATAATTGCATGTCTTCCAAGGGTTTTCCTGGCACAGTACTGTGGTCAGCATCGAGGTGCTGGTAGGGGGCAGCAGAGCAGGCACAGCCAAGAACGGGCGAAACTTCAGCTGCACAACGCACAGTGTTGGTCCTCCATACAAAGCAGTACTGTGGCTGGATGCATCTGTGTCCACCCACTTACTTTGCTTAAGATGTTGATTTTGATCTGATTTTGTTAGTAACACACTTTTCTAGATAGGATTCATACGTCTCAGTTCAGAGTCATGTGGCACAGACTCCACAACAGTGCTCACAGCTGTGAACAATTCTTTTTCCGTTATTATTTTCAGTGCAGTGAAAGAGGCATTTTCAGAGTTCTGTTCATTAGACATATTTACTTGTCTGCTTCAGAAGATGATGTTTCGTAGGTGCCTGTTCCTCTGCACTGACATTGTACATTCTCATTTTCTACTTGTCCTTATCAGAGTAGTTCCTGCCACCTTTGTTCCAGAGTAGTCATTGTGTGCATGCTCATTCTGAACTGGTGCTTTTGGTTTAAAATTTGTGCCTCCTAATTCTTAGGGCTGTCTTCTCTGACTGAAGGCTATGACTGATGAGCCTGCCTGAAAAAGGCTGTGAGGGATGAGGAGTTCCCAGCAGTTAAGACACAAGTGCAGTGGTTTGCAGCACAGCACTGTAACAAATCAAGCTCATCAGTGGTTTACTTTAAAATGCTGTACTGTAAACTGCAGTGTTTCAGGAGCTGATTAACAAGCAGCTCAGTGGTGCACAAGCTGGAAGTTGGGCAGGCAAGGAGGTGTAACAGCATCAGTCATTCCAAGCTAAGGATTCCTTAAACTTCTTCTTAAAAGCATCCCCTCAACTCTGCTTAAAAATTAAAATCTGTTTAGGTGATGTTATGAACAGTAATTACTATCAGACTTTGAGACCTGCAGAAAGAAGTCAGGGGCAGTGTATTTATTTTCTTGTTTGTGTTCCCAAATTGTTTGGAGTTTGACTTGCCACCTAACAGACACATTTGGTAATGGTAAAATAAATTACAGCATTTCTATTTTTCAGGTACAATGTGTGTATCATGGCTTATGGGCAAACTGGAAGTGGGAAGACATACACAATGTTGGGACCACAGTTAGAAGGGAACTTAGCATTGTCCATAGAAGAGGAATCAGAACTTGGAATCATTCCCCGAGCTACCCAAGAAGTGTTCAGGTAAAAATGAAGTAAAGGTTTGCTGTCAGTGGAAATCACTTTAAACTGCATGGAAAGGGTGAAATAATGTTTGTAGTGTATTTATCATTATAAATTTCAGCCTCACAATGGTTAATAGCTTCTCTGACCACCATTTGATATTTGAGGCTTTATATAGATTTCTAGTCTCTCTGCTGCTCAATCTGATTTTCTAAGACAATAAGATTATGCAGTTTTACTGCGTGTTATCTGTTCATCTGGCTTTCAAACTCGTAATTAAACTTTTGAAAATATTTTAACCATAGTTGTGGAAGTCCAAAAAATTATTAAGTTCCTAATAGTTTTGTGAGAATTGAAAATTGGAATACATGAAGCGGATTTAGATTAGAACCCAGTTTCAAGGAAGAAGGATAGTAGAATTTTTAACTACAATCTGTTCTTGTTTTAGGAGTTCTTAGATTTTTTTAGTTGAACCTAATACAGGAATGAACTGATATGCTGCTATGTTATAGTAGAAGAGCCATTAGAAGTTTTTCCAGCTAAGCCTGTTTCTTTTGGAGAAGGGTATAATAAGATAAATCAAAGAACCAATTTTGTATGAGAATAACTGTCTAACTGTAAGTACTCTCCTGAATAGAGAAGCACTTAACTTATGGATTTTCTGAGGCTGTGAACAGATAACTTCTTACAGACCTAGTTTGCCATCTCTGTTCATTGCTTGCACTCTGCCAGATTTTATACTCCGAGTTCTGAGTGCAATAACTGCCAGTAGAGAAATGGTATAAAAAAAATCATGAGGTGGGAGGCTAGTGGAAAAAAACAAGCTGGCACAGCTGTTTGGAAAATTAAATTCTATTTACTTCTTCATGTGTAAATAAACTGTATATCCTGATTCTTCAAGTTAACATTAGCATATGGATGAGGCAAATCCATGGCTGCTGATACTTAGTAAACACTTTTATGAGACTGTAATTATATTACAATTAAGAATAGATCTCTATTTACAGATTGTTCATTTGGGGTTTGACTTCAACATTTTTGGGTTTTTTCTTCAATTTTTTTCTTTTTTTTTTTTATTTGCCAGGCTTATTTCAGAAAAGCCACCAGGAAGTTACTGGGTTGAGGTTTCTGTTGTAGAAGTGTATAATAATGAAATTTTTGATCTTCTGGCCAAAGACAGTTATGGAAAAGTCTTTGGCGTCAAACGTGATGTTGTCACAACCAGAGAAGGGAAGAGCGATGTGCCACTGCTGACGCACGAGTAAGTACATGGCTTGTTCCTAGCATCCAAACATGATCTGGTGTTAATGCCATGAAGAGCTGTCACAAAACTGCATTATGGGCACCAGATCACTTCTAAACAATGAGTCCTTATCATATGCAAAAGAACAGTTCTGTTTCTGTTCGCTCAGTCTATTAGATTGCAGTTGGCTGCAAATGTCAAAATACTTCCAGAAATAACTGTACAGTTACTTTAGGTTATACTCCTGTGTTAAGTGCCTTCCACTCAGAATACCTGAAGCTTGCTGCATGTTTTGTTGTTGCTGGATCTATGGCATCTTGTCAACTGTAGAAAAAGAAGGGATAATCTAGCACTTTCCATTCAGTCTTACTGAATTATAAAATTTACAGATTATAATAGAAATTTATGTACTAGTTGCAAATTTTTAAACAGCTGTAGAGTTTTAGCTCTCCCTTTATGCATTGGAGTTAAAAAATATATAATAAGATTTTAAGTGATCTTTTAATACAAATAGCCATCTTAATATTTCTTAATGTTCTGGTTTCATAACTGGAGGTGTTAAAGCTGGAATTGTTGTGTTAGCATTTGAACTGGTAGGTCTTGAAAATCGAGATTCTTCAAACTAAAAGCTAAGAAGCAGCAAAGCTTCTCACCATTCACTTTTAAGATGTACCTTCCCAGCATTGGTGCATGCCAGGTTTGATCCTTATTTACACAACTTGACAGTGTGGGGAGAGGTAGGGTATTTAAGACTACAGCTATACTTACTTTAATGCCTTCTTTACTTACTAAGCATTACAAAGACTTGTTCTAGTGCTCACAGGAATGATTCTTGGCATTACGTGAGTGTGGCATACAAAGCAAGTATACAGGGCTTTCTTGTTACATAAAAAACTTACCTTGAGTAATTAGATGTTTAAAGTCATGTGTTCATAAAATTTCATCCATTAACATGAGGGAATCTGTTTCAGATGCTTCATTTCAGTAATGGCTGTGTTGTTTATCACAGAATGTCCTCAGTGGCAAGGGACCCACAAGATCATAATGGCCCTGCACAGGTCAGCCCCACGAATGACATTCCAGTACCTGGCCACCCTCTGGGTTGAGAACCTTTTCCTAATATCCAATGTAAACCTCTCCTGATACAACTTGAGGCTGTTCCCTTGGGTCACCAGAGAGAAGAGTTTGGCTCCTGCCCCTCTGCTTCCCCTCACAAGGAAGTTGTAACTGCAATGAGGTCTCCCCTCAGTCTCCTCCAGGCTGAATAAACCAAGTGACCTCAGCTTCTGCTCACGTGGCTTCCCCTCTAGGCCTTTCACCATTTTTGTGGCCTTTCTTCAGGCCTTACACTAGTAGTATCAACATTAGCTAGGAAAAAAAAAAAAGTTAGGACAAGCAGTACAAGTGGCACCAGAGACATGATGGTACCCAGTGGAATTAAACTGGACATCCCTCTGTGAGCATCCAGCATGAGAACAGATTCCAGAAGGAAGCATGTGCATTATTGAGATGTCTAAAAACATAAAGTGTCCTGCTCCTTGAGTAAATAATGTTTGTGAAAAGAAACATCTTGGTCTATTGCAATGTTTAGAAGAGCATTAGTGTTTTCTCTGTTTCTGGGGAAACGTGATGTTTTTCTTTACCTCTCTACAATAATTCTTGTTGTGCTCTAATCTACTTTTCCAAGGGGAATTAGCAGATATGAAATGCATTCCATGCCAATTAAAATAAAATGCATCCTCAGTGGAAATAATTTTGTCCTGTGGGACTACTGCAGACCAGTAGTTTGTTTATGTGGGTTTAATGCTATTCTCAGCAAGCCTTGATAAAAATACAAGAATGTACTGGAGGATTGTGCCAACATACTTCTATTCTACCTAGTGATACACACTTATTGATTTGTACTTTCTAGCAATTTAATTGCTCATAGAAAAGTGGGAGCCCAGAGAAATTGTCAAGTGGTTTTCTTCACTGTGGGAGATATAGAACTCCTTTCTTACTATGAAATACTAAGCACTGGAATATTCTTGGAAGGATTAACATTTGTATCTGGAGTATGCCTGCTCTTTGCTCTTGAGGTTAAATACGATTGCCATAGAAATTCTGCAAGCTTGATTGCACTCTGCATGCTCCATAAGAACATGGAATATATGAAAAGTGACTGGATCTTAAAGTGATGAATCTTCTTGCCCTTTCTGTCTGTATTATGCTGACTGGTGGGTTTCTCTCTGTCTCTATTCTTGTATTTCCCCAACTGCAACTCTACTCCAACTTTTGGTAGCTAGTTAGGGCTTTGCTGTCAAGGGAATGAAAAACTCCTGAAAAGGCTGGGAGCAGAACTTAACCTATGTGTGCTGAATCTTTCTTGGAGGAGCTGATCTTTGTCCTTTGACCAGACAGGAAAGGAGCGACATGACTTAGAAAGTGAAGATGAGTGCATGTAGTGTGGGCATGATGGGAGTTGAACTTTCCCTGTTTCATCAAAACCTCCAAGTAATTTTTAATTATGGTATTTCAGTAACTAAGATGCTGGCCTGGCATAATTTTATTTCTGAAAAATGCCTGTTCCACTTCCCAAGGGAGCTTTTGATGGTTAGTGGGTGACCCATCTCTTTTCATAGGTTTTGGGGAAGGGAGAGGTGAGAAGCAGCAGGACTTGTGCCATAGAGACAAAAAAAAAGGAAGCTGCAATAAGGTTTCATTTGTCCTTCTAGTTAATAAAATGGCTGCTCTGTTTATTTCTGTAAATTTTAATTTATGACAAAGGAACCTGGCACCTTGAACTAAAACTCTAAAAGCCACTTATCTCAATCAGTTAATACTAAATTCTAATGCAAATATAAATAAATATATGGACTTGTATCTCAATTACAATGCAAGCAGTGAAAAAAGTCCAATTCATAAACAGGTTATATTAGTAATTACACAGAAAGGTTAATAAGAAAAAACAAATCCAAACAAAGTAAGGGAACCATTGAATGAGGCCACCCTGCTGCCCAAAATCTAAAGTAAACAGCTGGTGCTTTGAATAAAAACACATCCTCATTTATGATAATATTTCATCTAGAATATATTGGCCTGCTGGGTCTCATTGGCTTCTCCATATATCCATTAAAGTATAGTAGTCTCTTTCCTGCTAACATGTTCATCTTACTGAATCACAAAAACCTCAGTCTCTTTCTTCTTTTATAGCTCGGTTGACTTTGGAGAACTTTCAGCATCAAATTTTTAACGTAACCACAACAGGGCTTCTCTTTGTAGAGTCTGGTCCTGGAACGTGCAGCACACAGAGCACGATTAAATCGTAGAGATTATATGAAAATATTATTTCTGTCAGTTCTGCTGAGGAGCTACTGTGCCAAGCTACTTGCCACACTGAGCTGGGGATGTTGCTTGTCTTCAAAGCCAGCTGCAGCTTCCCAGCAGTAGGTGACCAGCACTGACAGCACGCCCTGAGCCCTGTCTTCCTTGGCAAATGCAGGGATGGGGCAGCAGCTTGGAGTGCTGACCCTTTGCCAGCTCCCAGCAGCAGTTTGCAAAAACTGACAGTCTGGTGCTGCATGCTAGCCAAGGCTGCTTCCCTGTTGGGCCTTCCAGTCCTGGCTGACTAGCCACTGGAAGATGCAGTTCAAGACTTGGGAAGGCAAGATGTGAGGCAGTAGTCAGATCACCCTGGTGTGAGGCTGTGACTGTAGGAACTAGAGCCACTGGTTCCCTGCTGGCACCAGTCAAACAAGCAGGAGACATCCCCAGTGGGTGCCCGGAGGCAGAGGTGTCACAGTGGAGGCCAGCATGTGCAGCTCAGGATTGATAGGGGAAGCCTGTAGTGATTGTTTACCTCATGCAGCCTTGGATACACAGGGAACTGCGCTGAGGTGGCCGGTTCTCCTACGTGCCTACAGATACGGTGTAGCCAAATGCTTTTCTGTTCTTCAGATGCCCTTGCTTTGTTTTTTGAGGAAATTGTTTTAGTTGAGTATAGTTCGTTTTCTTTTGTTCTTCTGTCTCTAAACTCTTCAAGTATGGCTCTTCGTAAAAAGCTTTTGCCCAGTGTGACTTTTACTGAAATCAGCCAAATTTAAGTCATAAAGACCTTGCTTTTTATCACACGCTTGCTTTTGCTGACTGCGGTGTTGTGGAACCAAGCCTGTGGCCTGTCATGAGAGTTATTAATGGCTGTGCTATTACAGAGCATTCAGTGACCAGGCTATGATATGCAGTCATCATTTATAGCCCCACCTAAAAACAATTGTTTAGGTGTTCTACCTTCAATGATTATTGAAGAAGGCAACACTGAAAGAAAAGGATAGGCACTCCTATCTCATTTGTTTTAAACATTGCAAACCTAGGGAAAATCATTGTGGTTTTTTTCTTCACCTAACCAGTTTATTTCATTTTCTATGTTTATTTCAATATGTCTGTTAGGTCTTTGCCCTTTGATTGATCATATTTGCAGTACTTCCTTTAACAGGAAAAGAAAACAGGTAGTATGAGATAAATGGTCTATAGAAACTTATATCTATCTATTCTGACATTGTGCTCATTCAACAGTGGAACTGAACTTTTTTTCAGAGATTCTGGATTTAATTCCAAATGTGAAATATGACTTCCAAAAGCCCAGAGAAATTCTGAGGGGTTTTTCCCAATTCTGTACCTAAGAAAATGAGCTACCTTAGCATAAATTGGACAAATCCACTTCTGTAACACCAGAGATTCCAGCAATGTCTAAACCTGTGTCTTTTCTTCCAAAGTGTGGAGATACAGCAATTTCCGTTGTTTCAAGAGCTGAGCTACAGTACCTCTGGACCTGCAGGGCTGGCAGGCCAGTTCTGCAGCATTTTCAGGCTGCATCACAGCTTTTGTCTTGAATTTTCATCTTTATCCCACCTGAAAAAGTTTAAATACAATTGTTTGTGCAGCTCAAAACTGAGAGTAGTATAAGGAGAAGAGCAGGGAAGTGGAAGTGCTGAGATTCTCATTCAAGTTGTCAGCTTTCTTGTGTGATTTTTCCTGCAAGTCAATTAAATATCCTTTCTGTTTCTTTACTTCTTAGGACTGTTGAAAATGCATCTGAATTTTTGTATCTAGTCAACAAAGGCCTACAGCTGAGAGTTACGCACCCAACACTGGTGCATGCTCATTCCTCTCGTTCTCATCTGGTAGTGACATTGACCATATCCACAGTTGTCTTTGGAGATAACTTTGGTAAGTAGGATGTTACTAAAATACATCTAGAGCCAGTTGTTTTTAGAAAAACAGTCTGTTTTTCTAAAAATATTTTCATATTGCTTTTTCTTCCTTTTTCCAATGTTTGATACATTCCCTCAGTTCTTTTCCATTTTTGCAACTTCTACGTATCTCCTTAAGTAACAGACCATTTTCATGTTTTAATGCTATTTTCAGTTTCATAAAATCTTAGCACTTTTCTTTGCATGTCTTGACTTATAGAGTTGTTGAAGTTTTATTGCATGAGGCAACTAATGAATAAATGTTACCAGAAAGTCATAAGATAAGGTATAAGATAGTAAAGATCTTTATAAGATAGATACTCAAATAAAGTAGTTAAATCACTTAGAAATACTAATTACAGGTCATACAAAGTTTGTGGTTAAGCTAACTATAAATTTTAGGGATTATCATATGCTTTTGGGTGAGAAAGAATTAATTTTTTTTACCCTCTGCCTTGCAGAAATGTCCATCAAATTCAGAATCTTTTGAACTGTTAATAATAGGCCACTGTATGAAAGGACAAAATACTTGTCTAATTTACTATGGAAACATTGATATTTCTACTTTTCACTACCACACCAAGATTCACCAGTTAATTGGTTGAGGAACAACTTCATTTTGGGACTCTGGGGGGGAACTTTGTTTTCTTTTGCTCATATTGTAATTTTAGGCTCTCTGCTTTCAGTGCTGTGGTCCATCTCCTTCATACTCTGCAATAACAATATGATTTTAGAAAGTGGGAAATATTTAACATTTTTTTACCTTAGATTGCTATCAGAAATTAAACCAACAGTATCAGCAAAGCAGAACAAAGAGTGCCCTCACTTACCTATGGGCCTTGCCAAAAGACACAGTTACTTCACAAGTTGCAGCTCCAGCGTTCTCGATGTTAACTCTAGCCAGCTCCAGATTCTTGTCAATTAGACTGATTGTGCTTTTCTAAACTCAAGAGTTTGCACCATTAGCACAGCAGCCATCTTGTCTAGTCCAGAATCCCCTTTGCCACTTCTAATTGCAGCCACCCCACCATGCCACGTTGCCTGGCAGCAAAGCTCTGCAGAAATGTCTAATTGTTGTTGAATGCAGACTCCGGCGTTTGACTCACAGCACAAGATGCTGTGCATGAAGATGTGCACTGCAAGGGAACAGAGCAGCGCCGCAGCTGGGACCTCACTGCAGCGGTGTGTGACAGCACAGCCTGTCTTGCTTAAAAGGAAAGGATCTTGATTTAAAAGCCAGGTGCCATTGTCAAATATCTCAACATCAGATATCTAAGTCACTAAATAAAAAGTTCTAAAGTCTGTGATGAGTTCTGCACCTAAAGTCAGATTGACAAGCCAGCACTTTTTCAAGTTTGATTAAGGTAGCATTTTGATCAATATTATGTCTTGTTTGAGTAGAGCTGTTTCTTAATTTCATTGTCTAAAACTGAAGAGGAGTGAGAACACTTGGTTTGACACTGTATGGCCTGAAGCCATTTATTCTGTGTAAACCAACACAGCTGCTCTGCCTACACAGTGAAGAGCTGGCTCATGGTTTAGCAGCAGCCTACTTGGAGCCTACAGAGCTCTGCAATGCAAGTCAGTCTGCTCCTTAGTGAAATTTTGCAGTTGGAAACGTGCTACTATTCCAACTAGAACTCTTTAAGCACCCAAGGAAGTCTGCTGTCTCTATGACCTGTAGCAGGATATGTGCCTTTTATTCTTTCATGTCTTTCAGAAAGAGAAAGAAAGAGATAGGTGAAAACCAAAATGCTAAGAAAAAAACAAAACTTCTCTGGGAAATCCATTTTGCATATATTCCTGCTAAGCTAATGTGAAAGCAGCTTTCCCAGAGAGTCTTCATCTTCCTTCCCAGCAAAGTGAGAAATGCTTCTGCTGAGGAAGACGAAGGATATTAGCAGGTAACCAACCTGAAAAGTGGGAATAATAGTATTGAGGCTAATAGCTCATCATGTGGAGATGTTGCAGTGAGATATGAGGGCTGAAGGAAGTCTAAGAGGAACAGCAGCAAAGGACAAAGTAGAAGAGGCAGGATGGAGATGGTTTTTTTTGCCAGAGCACCAGCAGGTGATGTTTCAAATACATAGAACCAGTTTTCAGAGCCTACTGCTCCCAAATATCTGAAATCTCACTTTGGTTGCAATCAGTCTAAAACTTTTTTAAAAGTCTCTTTAAAGTCCTTACTGGACTCGATTTCTTGTTTTCCACATGGATATGTGAACAATGGGAATATTGGATACAACACAATCTACACCAAAACTTGTTACCAGCTGGTATGATCAATTTGATAAGTAAAACCTTAGATAAGACAGGAAAAGTCATTTAGCCTGCCTGTGGCATGGATTCTGACTTGTGTATTGCTTCTGTTAAAATAGCCTGAAGCAGCAGACACTGTACATCTCCTATTGATGCCCCATTTTTTTCCCATCTCAATTTTCACTGTCAGTGAGAAGCTCTTGTTTTTTTTCCATTAACCAGGTACTTTATGGGAAGATGAGCAAACCAGCCAGAGGCTAAATAAAGAGGCTTCCTGCACTTTTCCACAAAAAATGAGAGACAATAAATCCACCTCTTCTTCCAGAGCCTCTTCTCCAGTGCAACTTGAAGCAACTGAGAAAATGAAGCAAGTCAAAACAAGGCTGCAGCTGGTGGATCTGGCTGGGAGTGAGTGTGTCGGTAAGCGAACGTGTCTGTTCTCTGTTCGTGGGCATGGATCCCCAGGGATCTAGGTTACAATTGTTGCCTTAGTTCTTTATGGAGGGATACGTGCTACCCTGCTCTCACACAGGAGTGGTTTGAGCCCACAGACCCTGGCAAAACAAAATTTTGAGGGCTGACTGATCTGGTTTTACACTGGTATAGTTTAACTCAAAGTATGACCGTATAAGCTTGAAATAAGCCCAGGACGGTTACCCGTATCATAGATATATTATTTGTTCAGACTGCTTTTATTAGGCCTGTTTTTCTACTCTGAAAATTAGCATGTCTTTGGTACAGAAATGTTTAAAGGGTATAAATTATTTAAATATTACAAATATCTGTAATAATTGAAATCACCATGTGTGGATTTTTCTGCTTTATTATGGAAAAAGTCTTGGAGGAAATTAGTGTTGAAAAGATAATATTGTTTTCATTGCTTCTTCAAAGCGTTTTCCTCCTGCCTCCTCTATGCACACAATAATTTCAAAAACTTGATTATTTCCTAAAGGACAAGCTTTCCTACCAAGAAAAACCATGCAGCCAAATGTATCATTCCAGAAATAATGTTTTGAAAAGTGAACCAGTATTATGAAAGAGTCTTTTACTTTACTGCCAAGAATTCTTGCCATTGCTCACTGTTAAACTTTTGTTCTACAGAGAAACCTAATATAATACCTTATTTTTTCATTTGCTCTAAATGCTGAAAACATGTAATTGAGCAACAGGGTGTGTGTTTGTTCTCTCAGTTAAACCAGGACAAACATTTCCTTGGTTTGGGGCTCAGCAGGCCAGATCCTCCAGTGAAGCCAGAAGAGCTGTGCTCACATGAGTGTTAGATGTGGCCCAGCACATGCAGCAGACTGACCTCTGCCATCAGCTGTGCTGGTGGACATACTCTGCTGAAAGTGAGGGCTGTGTTAACTTGTAATTGTTTTAAAATGTGGGCAAGTCTAAGTGAGCAGCAGTACCTCAGGCTTCTCACACACATCAGCACCTGGCCCTGTTGGCTCTACAGCCAGCCTGGGTCATTTGCAGCATTTACAAGCCAAGTGGTCCCTTTTTAGAAAACTATGTTTCACTTTGAAAATGCACCTAAATGCTTTGTCAAAGTTCATCTAGCCAAATGTAGATAATCAGCAGTTTAAACACATACCCTCTCCCCTCTTTGCAGTTTTCTGCTTTAGGGGGTAGCTGTTATCCCAGGAGTCCACTTTCCTTAGCCTGGTGATGGCTGTATACATAATGACCTCAGTAAAGTTAGCCTGAGATTCATCCTATCTTGGAATGTTATCCACCCTTCGGGAGGGTCTTCCAAACAGTTTTGCTTCATCTCTCTCTGACAAGAGACTCTACCACTCCAACCTCATCCTCTCCCACAGTCACAGTTCTCCAGCCCTCCCTGTCCAGACTCCTGGGGTTTTTGCTATTACTCTACCTTTTCACATTTCCCTCTTGAACTCCTCATTTGCTCTCCCAGTTTGGAAATGCTGGCCTAAGGGGAAAACAAGACCTCTAGCCACTCCCTGTACCTGTCTAGAGATGGGAGAGTAGGCAGTAGAGGAAGTTATTGGCCCCATCTGATCATCACACAGCCATCAGCTCTGCCTTATATGGATCATGTGCTCTGGGTAAGGAGAAGTGACTGCGAGTGCATCTGTGCCTCATCCACTATCCCGAAGAAAGCTTGAATTTGACTAAAGTGATGCTAAATGCTAATAGCAAATTTCTCTTCCCCAAATGGCAGAGGTAAGGACAGCAGAAATTAATTACTCTGAACTGCAACCTCATCCAGACTGATCAAAGAGTTGAGCTTGCAGCACCTCTTTGAACTGGGGCAATGTGTTGGATAGACCAAACCTTTACAGTGTTGCTCAGGGTCAGCATAGATACATACAGCTGTGCTGGGTGGGTGGTAGAAGGGCATCATTTTCCTTTATCCATTTCCTTACAGCAAATCATGCCATAAAGCACCACCTCATAGGCTTAGGTGAACACAAATACTTCACATTTGTGGCTGTTGTACAGTTTTGTTTCTGCAGCTTGTGCCATCAGTGCCTCTCCTCTTTTTCCTAAGGGATACAGATGGGGTAGCTAGCTCTTAAAAAAATGATGGAACAAAACAGGCTTTGCCTTGGGGCCATTGTGGACTCATGTTTTCAAAAAAATGCGTGGTTTTGTCTGATCTAAAGGTGTTCCTACTTTCTGGGTTCCTTGTTCTTAATACATATGGAGCCAAAACGCATTGTACATCTGAAGAGATCCACTTTAACATGAGATGCTTTGGACCATCTGTAGACAATGAATCTTTTTTAACCTTTCCTCCACAGTACAGTTTCGAAGCAGCTTTGCTTAGTGTTTCCACTGCATTTTTCTACACCGTACCAGGTATGTCTGGAGTGACAGGGGCAGCACTGAGAGAGACCTCCTTTATTAACCGCAGTCTGTCCGCCCTGGCCGACGTTCTGGGAGCAATAGCAGAGCAGCGAGCTCACGTCCCATATCGGAACAGCAAACTCACACATCTGCTTCAGGACTCCGTCGGTGAGGGATTATTCTGACTCCTGTTTAACAGTATAGATGTCTTCTCCTAATTTTTCCCTCCCTTTGTTGTGTAAAACTAGAAGATGGTATTAAACTCCTCGCTTCAGTGTGGCCTCTATTTCAAAGACTCTGGCTCTGGAGTGTGTGAGTACACAGTGACAGCAGTTCTCAACTCCTTCGAATTTGGCTAAACCTTACTGTTTTGAAAGCTCAGTTGAAGAACAACATCTCAATAGGATCATGTAAAGGGTAAAAATTACATTTCACTGGTGTTTCATGTCAGGTACAGTTTAAAAGTTAGACTTCAATCTTTATTACTACAGGGTATAATCACATACTTGCACATTCCTTAACATTGCGCCCTATAGCAGCGAGGCAGAGGAGGAAGACAGGACGTGGCACTGTGCTACAACTTCTTTTTGTATTTGGGTCACTTCCTTTTCTTTAGCTCCTCATCTATGCAGAAGCAATTTTAAAGCAAGTGTTATTCCTGCAGTACTGTCAGGTTTGTGTCCATGTGTATAGTCGATTAGTCCATTTTTCTTCAGCCAGCAAATATTAGCCCTTATGCTTTTAATCTCCAGTTCAAGGCATTGACAGTGAATGAGGTAATAATGCTTTAGAGTTTCTGAAATACTATGAATTTTTGCTTAAGCTTTGATTTTCACTTAGTACTGAAGTCCCTACTGTGAAAAGGGAAAGCCAAAAAGAGAAGTGTTGTATGGGCACTGAGCCTGATTTTAACCAAGTGTGACTTCAGTGAAGTGTTAAAAATGGCAGTTTCTTTCTTTGTTTAATCATTGTCTGTAAACTTCAAGTCTGTTTTGTTTTATTGTCACACAAGCCATTTTGCCATTACCCCAAATTTACAAACATTTGACAAAAATTAAGTGTTCAGACCCATAACATACATCCTAAATTAACTGATGAAGCTAAAAGAGGAAAAAAATCTACATTTAAATTGTGAAATACTTGGGGGTAAATATTATATCGTTAGATAGAAACTCCTCATGAAGGAGCTGTCTGTTTCAACACCCCTCTTCAGGAGAAATCTTCTGCTTTGTGAAAGCAATGGTAACCAGTGCTCACTGGTGTGTAGATCAGTATGGTACCGGTGTATAACTTACTGAAAATGATGAGGTAAATAGGTATGTTTTGTCTTTTCCCTGCTTTTAGGAGGTGATGCTAAACTGTTGGTGATGCTGTGCATCGCTCCTGGCCAGAAGTACTTAACAGAATCAATGCAGTCTCTGGGATTCGGAACTCGTGCTCGGCAAGTTCAGAGAGGACAAGTCAAGAAAAAAAATTTCCCAGTGCCAAGTAAAGCAAAATAAAACTTAAGACTCCTGTGGATTAAAGTATCATTAATGAGTTCCTCAGACCAAAATGTATATTGTTGTCCTTAAGCCATTCTTTTAGATATCGACTGCCAGATAAAATAAACAATCCTCAACATGGCATTAGTAACCAATAAACCTGCTAATGATGTTCTTGCTCCAAAGATAATAGCAAGTATTGACAACAGCTACCAACCATGGTGGAATGGCAGAGAAATAAACTGGGCTTTAAGACATGGCTTTGGTGATGTGTTTCCTTAGTTCTACTTGCCCTAAGTCAACAGGGCTCTAATTTAGGGTGGTTCTCTTCTGAAAGGCCAAGGGTGCATTCTGTTTTCTCAGTAGAAGTCAGGAGTCTATACATCATTCCAGTGCCTCAAAACAGAAAGTGAAATACTTCCTCCCAGCTTGGATTAAAATGAGAGATGTCATTTCGGATTGCTCTTCTGTCTAGCATGGGTGGCATCATTCCTAATGCACTAGCAACAGGTAGGAGTGTAAAGGAACCCATTAGCTGAACTGAATGGAGCTTTGTTCTCTGGTTTTAGGTAGGAAATAATGGCATTAGTGAGATGGAGAAAAATGAGTAAGACTATATATCTGTTATCCCTCTGGAATGTAGCTTAGAAAGCAAATGAGGGATTACACAACTTTTTGAAAACACACTTAGGTTAAACAGTTGGAATGAATCCCAGCTCTGCTGATTTCATTAAACCAACAGCTCTGCCTGTTTGGGGGGTATTTTTGCTTCATGAATGCTGAGACGCCCTGAACTACAGATCCTACTCGGACCCAACTTGTACAACTGTTGTAGTAATCTGGCCTATTGTTTCACTTGCATTTCTGAAGCAAGTTAAACACATCACAACCTTGAAGTGGTGCCTGCAGATTAAAAAGGATAACCACACAAATAAAACACCACACAGCAGCTTGTGATATGCTGTTTGTCACCTGCAAGAGGCTTTCACCCTTTTACGCCAATCCTGAGACAATATCATGCAGGGTTTGTGAATGAAGGGACACTGGGAGAAGTTTCAAGGAAGTTTAAGCAATGTTAGAGGTGAGAAGTAGGTCCAAGATGAGCAATTGGGTTCAAGCAACATCTGATGTGTTCTGTGCACTAAATTATTGCTCAGCAGAGACCTCAAGATCCACTCCTAATTTTTTTCCACCAGGACTTACTCTGCCCCTAGACTGGGAGAGAGGTCATTGTTAGGTCACTGCAAGAAGGCTTAAATTGCAGTGGCCTGCCCCAAAAGCTGCAGTTTATAGTACTCCAAGTCACTTAACCTTCACAAGCACAAATATTTATCCAGAGATTATGTAGCGTACTATTATTGGAATTTCACCCTTGAATATATAACAGCTGCTGTGTTGCTTGCAGTGCTCTGGTGCTCAGAACATAGGTATCCAACCAGAGAGCTGTAATAACTCTTGCTTTCCTAAATAATCTCCTGGGGGTAAAAAATGCCTTAACTTTACCTGATTCCAGCAGTAACAGAGGGGTAAAAAAAAATCTGGCCATGGGAAGTTAGGAAGCTGAGTGGTCAGTAAAGGAATCTCAGGTGAGAAAGAGTGAGGAATGTCAGCCTGGTAAAATGCAGGAGCAGCTTCAAGCTCACCTTAGTCTCTGTACAGCTGGGCTACTAAAGCAGCCTGGTTTACAGCTCAAAGAGAGGTTAAGTAACAAGGGCTGATTTCACCAGCAGTTATAAGTAAGTTTCTAAAGTATTTTAAGGATTGGACATTTCTAAGTGTTACACAGAAATGCAAATTGCCATGAGCTATTTCTTTCCTTTTTCTAAAAAACTGCCCTTCAAAACTTCAGATTTATTTCTAATCTGTGTTGTAGGAGGAAAGCAGCAATACTTATTATTTAAGTGGAGAAATAAATACCAAATAACAAAAGGTTAAGTTTCTACATTAACATTAATTCTGCCAAACTGAGAGTATGCAGCATTCCCTATTCCTGTTTTCCTTGTCAGCACAGCATATCACTCACTGACCTGCACAACAGAGTGTACAGGATATGCAGGGCAACAAGGTTAACATTTTGTTCTAACAACTTTCAGGTTTGGAATTTCCTGGGTTAGAGAGATGTGATTGCTTAATCCCTGTGTCAGAAGGGAAGAAGGGTAAAAGTTGTAAGGGTGAAATGGCTTTACTCCCGCGTCTAAGCTGAATTGTCTTCCGTCCCAAGAGTCACTTCGGCCTGCCAAAGGAGGATATTCAGACATGAAACTGATGTCTTGGGGAGCAAGCAGAACAGCATGTGCAAGGCCCTATACTTCTTTGCTGTAATTTTTCAGTATTTAGACCTTTCATGCTTTGAAATTACATCTATTTTAGAAAAGCAGATGTGACAGATATTCACAGAGCTGACCTCAAGATTTCCCTGGTTGACTAAAGCCTATCCTGATAAACCAGTCCTCACTATCTTGGCACTGTAAAGCTGAAACCCACATACCAACACTAGGAGAAAGAAAAAAAAGTGATATTTGAAAGCTTTCTAAAATACTGTGATAGAAAGGCATAAGCACCAGGGAAAGGGTGGTTGTTCTTAAGAGTGCCCATGTAGTCTATGTGCCAAAACAGCTTTGCTCTCTGCTAGGGCAGGGGCACTAGCAAATGAGAGTAAAAATAACATAAACCAGGAGAAGATCCTTTCAGCTGGTGTGTTGATTCACTGAGGCCAGAGCACTCTCAAATCTGCTTCAGACAAGTCACTGGGTCACTGTCTCAGTGTTGCTCATTATAGAGGGGTGCTCTTTCCTCCCCATGATCCACATGCTTTGGTGGCAGTCAACACATTAACCTTCCACTGCTGGGCTCTCATTCTCCTCCCCTGGGCCCTGACTTTCTCCTGTGACAGTTCAGTCAGTGCTCACCTATGTCACACCTCCCACTGTCCCCTGGCTGGCCCTAGGAAATAGGCACACATCCACATAATGCTTCAAGGCACCACAAACGCCAGCTACCCATGGAACGGGCCTTCAGGAGGTCCTCTTTAAATTATGCTGCTGCCTTCATCACCCTGCAGAGGAGCCGAGCAAATAATTTCAGCAACAGTAGCCAGAAACCTCCAACTTCTCCTCAAAGAGCCTGCCTGCTACAGAAACCACAGCAAACACAAGAGAATTTGCTCTCATGAATACTTTTGGTACTCAGTATCCTGGTTTAGTGTCCAGGTGGCCAAGGAGCCAATGGTGTGAAGCCTGACCAGCACAGCACCTGCCTGGGAGGCCCAGGGTCTCACAGTCATGCAGATGTACCCCAGAGCACCTTACTTAAAAGTAGAAGCAGCTTCCACACTCCTAACCCATAGACAAAGCACCCTCCCAGAAAGCAGAACCTAGGGATCTCAAAGACAAATGGTTGAGCTCCTTTCTTTCCCAGTATGTGTGAATGCTCTGGCTTGAAGGTCATTCAGCAGAGCTGGAGATGGGGCAGGGAAAATGGAACTCTGCAAGACCGATCCCCAAGGCCTAATAGCAGCAGGTGCTTGCCTAAGGTAATAGACACAGATACGTGTGCACATAGACCTACACAAAGTTAGCAGAAATCTAGACTTATCTAGAATCACACAATGACCTTTAAAGTACAAGTCCAAAATTTGGCCCAAAAGTACAGTTTGGTGCCCACATTTCTCTGTGGATTTATCATTACAGATGGAATTTATCAGCTGTGGTTGGTGGTTCACCTTGCAGCCAAAGGAAAGGGATTAACAGGATAGATCCACTATTACCTCTACCTCCCTAGACTAGCAAGGGAGTCCAGGCAATGGGTTTAGAGCTCCAACTCTCAAGTTTACCACAGCCAGGGAAACTGATTGCTCAAGGACCTAATCTTGAAGAACATACATCTGCTGTGAAGGTGTTTCACTTATGTTTTTCAGCCTTGAACCCTACCCCTGCCCGGCTCTGCCGTGCTGGTCCATCCAACACGTGTCTTTCAGCCTTTGCAAATCTGTCCCCAGTTCCACTGCAGCACTCAGCTTTCTGAACAGGGCAAGGCAGCACGAAATGAGGCAGAGCAGACCACATGGCACAGGAGCAAGTCCCTATCAGTTCTCTCTGAGGATGTTTTACTTGGCACCTGCAAGAAACATCTTTGTGCAGGGCAGTTTACCATTTTTTAGCTTTGAGTGCTAAACTCACCCTGCAGTTCACAGCACTCTGCACCCCCTCCAGACAAGCCCTTAATCTTCCCCATCACCTAGGAACACTCTTGTCAGCAGAGCCCAAGAAATCACTGTGATCCACAATTGCTTAACAGAGCTGCATATCATCACGGGGTTAAAGCAAACCAGTAATTAAACCAGCCAGTGCCTTTTGCCCACTCTTAAACAAAACCCTGACCTATGCTGACGTTTGAAAATTATATATTTAATTTCCATGTGTGGCTTCATGACTTGGCAGCAGTCACACCACAAAGAGAGCCTGCTTTTAGCCAGGATAGAAAAACCATAATCAGCATTGGAAAGTTCACAAAAATGTTTAATTTGTTATTAAACTGCTGATTCCATATTATGAAGTACTTTTCCAAACCCTTGCAAAATGCGAGGAACAGGCAGAATGAAGCAGTTTTTGGAAAAGGCTTTTGGCTCTTGCTATAAATAAGCAGCCGCAAGCTGATGGGCTTGCAAGAACCTTCCAGCTAGAAGAAGCAGCAGCATCTGGTCACAGAGGAGCAAACAGGCCCAGAGTGCAGGGATGCCAAAACGTTCTGCAGTCTTTCACAAAACCAACTTGGCATTTGAATAAGGACATTAACCATAGCCCCAACCAGATCAAAATGCCACACATCATATAATGGAGGGCACAGGGGGATCTAACTGAAGGGCATGAGTGAGGGGAAACACTGCCTACATATATTTTTGCCTTCTCTTACACCCACTTTTATCAAACCAGATTTTATCTTGCAATGCATCTTCCCCTTTTTATTTTTTTTTATTTAAAAAAAAAATCTAAGATTAAATTTGAGTCTCCTTGAATTCACGCAAGTATCTCATGAGATTAGCACTTCTCATCCACAGACTTGCAGGCCTAAAGTTACATCTCTGCTCATTTCCCTGAGGAACCTCAGTTAAGTCAAATTATCACCCCCTTCTTCTCCCAGCTCCCCCGGCTTCATGTTTGCAAGTATCTCCTCCAACATGTATCCCCCCTCTTACTCTTTTCATGTTACATGAAATTGCTGTCCTGGCTGGGATGAGTCAATGCCCAGCAGTTCACTTAAAGGCGGCACCAGGAGTGGTTTTCCTTTTCATTTTCCTCTGGACTTTACTAATTACTTGTGTCCCTCTTCTACATAAAACAAATAAACCCAAAGCACCACCAACAAAGAAACCCCACCACACTACTATAAAAAGTTTTGGAAGCCACACCAGAAGCTTTGAAGTTCCAAGAAACAGAAGATGATAGCTCCTCCCTCACTTCAGCTGTCTGGTTTTTTTGTAGCATGAGCCTCCTCCACCTCTTTCTGAGCATGCACACACACACAGAGACAGTGCCCACTACATTTTCTAAGCTGTCGTTTTGAATTATACAAGCTCCAGGAAAAATGGCAGGGCAGCCAACACACTAGTGAGCACTCCTTCTTTGAGCTTTAGTCCTGGGCCTCCAATAATTCCAGCCTTTTGGCTGAACAGTAGCAATATTCCTGCCACAATGTGCATTACACATGCTCTGACAAGTTTTGTTTGCATTTGAGATCCAGGTATCTGCAGTCCTTTTCTCCTGACCCATGTCTCATGCCCTCCCCAAGGTAGGTGGCTCGGTGTGGGTGGATGCACACAGTCATCCATGGGCTACCTAGAAAGGAGGTAGATGAGAAACCCACGCTGCTCTGGCAGGCTCTGCTGCCAAGGCTGAATCCATGGAAAATGGTTGGCAGGTATTTACCATGCTGATGTTCAGCGTCTCCTAATGCAACCAAGCGTAGGCAGTCACATCTGGCAAGTTATTTCACAGTGTCTTGTTGTGGTGACCCAGCCCACTGGGGGGCTGTGGCGGGGTTCCTCCCCCAGGCTTGAGTGACAGGCTTCTCCTAGGACATGTTATGCTCCCAGTTCTGTTCCTTTAATTGATTTGTTGTTCTCCCTGCCCCTTTATCAAGGGATAATGTAATAATATGTATGTACCCTAGAATGTTCTCCCTTCCCTGCTTCCCTGTTACCCGTCGTACCTTCGTCCCTCCCCCACCGTATCCCTGTTGGTGCCCTTGCCCTAGTCCTGTCTCCGTACTGCCCTGCACGCTGATACCACCGGTGCCGATGCTCTGCCCGCCCCATGGACTCCATTTATAAGCCCTGAACCCTATCTTCCATTTTGTCCTTGGCCCCTAGTACCCTCCATGATGAGGCACCAATAAACCTCTCATGGAACACCATGCCGGGACCCTTCCTGACTCTTTTGTTGTTCACCTGCGAGTGTGTGAGTGCCGGCTGCTTCTCTGGCTGAGATGGATGCAGCCTCCCTTCGCTCCTATGAGAGCCTGATCCCTTTTGAGCTGCTCTGTCCTGGGAGTCCGTCCTTCTATGGAGGCTCGACAAACGGGAAAGGACGGGAGCTATTGGTGCATCCGAGCTCGCCAGCTGGAGCGCAGCGGCCCCACCGGAGCGGCTCGCCCTGCGTAGATGCTTTCGGGAGGGTCGCGGCACCTTCCATCAGAGCACGCCGCGACAGTGTCTGACTTGTGGGAAGCACTTCCCAACAGAGACGAGACAAAGTTCACAAGAGGCACTTCAGTATTGCAGTATCTAAACAGGGACACCTCATGGAGGTGGCACAGGGCTCAGCCCAGAGGGACAACAACCCGGGTGTTGGGAAGGTGCCGGGCAAGGCAACAGCCAACAGCTGCTTGGGCTATCTCCAGCAAAGGCAAGGGGGCATAAAGGGCATTGTACCTCTGGACAGCCCCCACTGATGCTGCCTTATGGAGAGATGTGCCCAGATCACTGCCCTCCCAGTCTCCACCCAGAAGAAAGGCTGACTTCTGCTTCCTTACCAGAATCTGGTTTACCTGCTAGATTTGGCGTAACACTTGCAACAGCGAGGGGTAGGGTGTAACTGTGATGCTTGAACCCAAGAAGCTCAGCATGTTCAGCAGCATCAGCTCTTTTGTTTGCCCAAGGAGGCAGGACTTCTGATGGACGCATTGAAGGACCATCTGGCTGTAAGCAACTCGCAACAGCCACTTTCCGGACATGGGATGCAAGCAATAGGCTTACAGTTTTCAGCACGAGTACCTTAAACCCTTCTTAGGGCCTTAGACCCAAAAATCCAGACACATCAAAATGTCACAACTTTTGCAGTCCCAGCTGCATGCCATGAACTCAGCTCCTTTGGCATACAGACAAAAGGCAGGAGAGTTGGTGAATAACAAACATGTTAAAATGTGCAGTTGCATGGGGACATGGAGCAGAGGACAATAACCAAGCTACCTGCACAGTCCCAGGAAGAGTCCTGAAGTCCTGGTCAAGTTACATACAAAAAGTCTTCCCTGGTCAATTTTACATAGCAAGGAAATGCAACACCTGGGGAAGCTGAGCACACAGGTACTGCTCCTGATCCTCACATCACCAGGACTGCACCCAGCCTGGTTGTGGAGCTTGTATGATCTTAGAAGTAGCTGAGGGATTACCTCAGGCCGTATTCAGGCCAACAGAGCAGCTGCTCTCCCCACTCATATTTCTCCATCCATCTCCTCTTACTGGAGGAGTACCCGTGCTCACTCCTGCTGTGTCTCTCCTGAAGTGAGCCCTGCACTTCCATGGGATGGTGAGGTGGTCCTGCTGCAGAACACCCCTGCCAAGCCAGGGAAGGGGCAGTGCCACCGAGGATACCTCTCCCTGTTTGCAGGCAAGTCTGGTGCTGCACTTGGTAGGATCAACTGCCTTCAGCCAGGACACCTTTTTGGAGAGGCCAGCCAAGCACTGAGGATCCCAGCACTCACTCTGAGTGAGCCAGATGCTCTGGGAGAGCCAGAGAGGGTTACACACCACAAGGCCAGGCATGGAGAGCACACAGGAGTCCTGCAGCCAGCTGTGCTCTGGGCCACACACAGTGTCACAGTTACAGGGTGGTATGGTGATGGGAAGCTTGAAGGCAAGGAGACATCTCACCACAGACACAAGACAACAAAAGTATCCAGGCTCAAAAAAAGGCCGGGGACATTTGGACACCATCTACTTCCCAAAAGGAGTGGAAAGAGAAAAAGAGAAAAGGGCAGAGTCCTGAGGGACCTCTGATAAAGTAATGGCAGGCACGAGATCCTGGAGATGTCCTGACACTGACTCATCCAAATGCTGACTCACTGAAGTCCTGAAAACAACCCTGGCAGATCAGATTTCATTGGTACTTTGCACCAGGCAGCTGAGGTCCCATCCTCATAGCTGAGATTTTCCAGATCCTGGCCAGAGTCTCAGCTTAGGCACCTGCTTTTGACAGAGCAGGTCTGAGAGTCCGCTGGAGAAATGCCCCGGTGTCTCTCACCCACTCTCACCAAGTAGCACTGCCACCAGGTCAGTCCCTGCAGGTGTCCCACAGCTACAACCTGCTCTCCCCTTCACCCAGCTGCTCACACTGCCAGGCATTTGTGGTCCATAGCTGGGCAGGGCTGCTCCCAGTTTGGACTCAGCAATCACAACACATGTGCCCTGGGAGAGGACACTGTTGAACAACTGACATGTGTGAGGCCAAGCTTGAGAGACCAGGACTGCAGAGCTGTTCTCCCAAAAGAATCCCAAGCTGCAGGCAACATGAGAGCCACAGACGTGATAAAATAAGGGCAATCAGGGGTAAAATAAGTCCTGGACTAATGATGCAGTGAGTACAGAAGACTTGTTGAGGTCCTGCCAAATTACTGCTGCCCTCACCTATGCCATTGCTGCCTGTAGTCCTTTCAAGTTATTCCTTACACCAGCACACCTCAGGGAAGAGTCAGCAGTTTTACTATTAGGACACACCAGACAGGAGGAAGGTAGAAGCAGCATCTGATATGGCAGCATCTGATATGGCAGCATCTGATATGGCTCTTAGGGTGAACAACATTCGGAAAAGACTAGGAAGCAAGCAAGCCCTACCCCATCACCCCAGGAAAGCTCTCCTTACTCCTTTCCTGAGCAGCTCATCCACAGGACCACAACACTGGAACTTTCTGGTCACTTCTCCCAGACCTTCTGCTGAGAGCCACTCGCTCACTTGGCTCTTTGCCTCTGAAGACAGCTGATTTCCTGTGCCTTAATTGGCTTCCTCTGGAGCACCCTCCTCCTGCACCTGCTACCAGCTGCAGCAAGTTAAACACCTGAGCCACTAGGAACCCTTTGTGGTCTCTGCTGTCAGGCAGAGGAGAGTGGCTTAGGGACACCAGAAACCACTTCATGCTCCTCCACACCTGGAATGTCACCACTTCACCATCCCTGCTGTCACCGTGCCTTGTGGGGCTGTTTTAACCATTCATCCTGAAATGGGAAGAAATTGTACTTGGAGCTTTGTGGGCACCTACCTGGAGTTAGAGGCAGCCCTGAGCTCAGAACAGCCTCAATGAAGCAGGGCCAGAGTGGTGGCAGTAGCAGTCTGGGGCAGCAGCTTTGAGGAGTCTTTAAAGTTTGTCAACTTTCAAGATATTTTTGTTGTCCAAAAGCTCAGCTGATGCTCTGGCAGTGTCCTTGGGATAAAGAAGCCTGTAAGACTTCTTATCTTCCTGTTTTTCCTGAAAGCAGAATAAGATCCGCATTATGGCTGTGGAGCACTCCCTAATTTTGCCTAAGCTGCCCTATGTTTTTCAGTAGTAATGATGGAAGCTTTGGAGCTCAAATGGGTTTGTGCTGAAGCAGATTGGAAAGCAATGGTTTGTGCCTTCTGTATTATTTGCAGAGCCCATGTTAAACAAAATCATACTCAGCTGCTCCCCCAGCAAACCCTGCTGTTCATCCTGCTGCAGGATGCAGCTAGCTGAGTGCCAGTGCTGCCAGCCAGGCTGGGCTGGGACTGGCCAGGGGCTCAGCCACTGCGGGGGAGCTGTCCACACTCCCAGCCTGAAGGCATTGTGTAAGTGGGGGCTTGGATCTAGGTGTTCCAAAACACACGTGTACTTGAGGCTTTCTATTGCCCTTCTGGCATGGGCCCTTTGAGCACTCCTATTGCCAAATTTTCCCTTCGGCCAGGTATGCTATTAAACATTCCTTGTTTTCCTTCTTACAAGCTGTAAGCCTTATGCAAAAGCAGGATTCAGGGAGCTGGGTTTCCAAAGAAAACCTAGAGCACTGCAACACCTGCACACACATGCGGACAAAGTTGGCAATATTAACACTGTCCCCTGCCCCCAGGTGCCTCACCAGCCTTAATGCACCCAGTCTGGTGACTGGCATGTCCTTCCTGACCATCCCAAGAACAGGAGCTCCCAAAAATGCATCACATAACCCATTAGCACTTTAACATGGGAATTATGGGAGCCCTCTCTTCATGTCTGACTAAAAAGATCGTAGGCAGAAAGTTTGCATTAGCCACAGAAAGACCACTTGGGCAGAAAACCCTCCCTGACAGAAGTAGTGGTGCTCTGTGTGTGCCAGAGGAGAGGAGTGGGACACTGCTGGTGTTACTGGTCCTGCAAACATAGAGGGTTTAAGGAACCACTTCAGGGGACAATACAGATAAAATCCAGGTTGGCTTCCTGTGCCTCCTCCATACACCTGGAGAGCCATTTAACCCTAGTGATAGGAGTGGAACTCATCAGCTAGACAGGAAAGATTTCAATACCACTGCCAGGAACAACAATAAACTGCATCACAGACCTTACTTCCAGCAGTGAGTACCTCAGAACAGGGTAAAAAGCCTCCTCCTTCTCATCCCAGGAAGTTACACATGGAGGAGAGAAAAATACCTGGCTTCCTGCAGTGCAAGTTTTTGCTCAAGAATCTCCATCCCAATAGCCAGAGGTCTTTTGAAGGCATTGGAGTTTGAGAGGGTGCTTGAGCGGAGGGTAACCCCAAAGCTGGCACCCAGCAGAAGAGCAGGGAGGGGCTGCCTTGATGCAGCCCTTCCAGTTTGAAAGCCCTTGATTTGACAGAGACCCATAGTCAAGGCTTTCTTTTTTACAGGGGTGGAGAACATGAGTGTAGGAATTGGTTTCCAACACCACGATTGTCAAACAGCTCAGGCTGTTTGTCATCTGGTTGTAGCAAAGGGGCTGAGTGCTTTCCGTGGCTAATGCAAAATAATTTTTCCGACACTGAATGCTCTGCTGTTACTAAAATGTTATTTTCCATGTGGTGGCTTGAAACTTAAGGCTGCTAGCATATGCCATATCCAATTATCTTATTGTATATTAAGAACAGCATCGACTGGAGAAAGAAAAACAAAGATTTGTATAAGTGTATTTATGAGATTTAAAATAAAATGTGACGTTTATATTTCCAGGCATAAAAACAAAGCAGAACTTTAAAATACCATAGCTATGCTCTTCAATACCCCATATTCAGCTGCCCCTGCAATCTGCCAGAAAGGATAAATAAGATTTTTGATCATTACATCTCTGCAGCAGAACAACAGACTTCCAATGAAAGGCTTGCTATCTGGATCTTATTCTAGCAACTACAATCTCCTCCTTGCAGAGACAAACTCAGGGTTCAGAAGGACAGTACCTGGCTGACTGGCAGCATGAAAATGCAGCATAGCCATGGGCTGGAGTGTGTCCCCAAAAAATGAGCTTCAGGGCCAGCAAAAGAAGGATGGGAACTACTTTGACTTGAGTTTACTTTATAAAATGCTGTTTGGATGAGAGAAGTGAAACAAGATCCTTTCACTATCATCTCATTGCTTCTTCCAGCCCATCCCTGCTGACACCAGACTCACCCTCTCCTGTGCTCCCCTCCTGCGGGAGCCCTGCAGCAGTCAGGGCTACCACAGAGTGGGCCATGCCAGGAGGATGTTGTGCAAGAGGCACCCCATGCACCCCATACCTGTGCACTGTCTTGCCAAGCCGTGGGCTCAGCCACTGTGCCAGCTGCCCCTGCTCCAACTGGGCTGAAGGCAAGGGCAGAAGAGCCCAGCTGTGAACAGACAGCAGACCAAGGCTAATATTCAGCTACCCAAGGGAGTCATGGAGGTGGAGTTGGGTGGTGGGCAAGTGATTGCAACGGCACTCAGATGTCATTAAAAATTCAGTATGGAATTAAAAATTCAGTACATCTGATTTCCTGGGTGCGCCTAGGGGAAATACCCAGTGGTGCTGCTCTGACACTGCAGAGGTTCTGCAGAAAGGAAGCTCGCTGCAAGACGAGGCAGCTCAGCACGGAGACAAAAGCTGCTTCACTGGGTGGTACTTGGGGCTCCCCTGCACCCCCTCTGTCTCCAGCCATGGCTTGTGTGTGACACTGAAGGCAACTACAGGCACAGAGCTGGCTCAGCACACACACACAGCCGTGCTGTCCCAGCTACAGCATCTCAGGGCACAGCATCCAGGCCCCTGGGACTTCTCATCCCATTGAACGGCTCTGCCTTTCTTAAACCAGCTTGTCGGAGGGGGGCAGGTTCTGAACTTACATCAGCGTTTCATGGCTAAATCATCCCGTGCCCAGGATGACCAGAGGCTAAGGGGCATCAGCTTTCTTCCCAGTGCAGTTTGAGTACACATCTCTCCCTGCAGGAGCCGGACCCCCGAGACCTGGAACCACTCCATACACTTTTTGTGCGGGATTCAGTAAAGACCCGACGACCACCGATGGCTTTGGGCTCTGCTCACTCAAGTACCGATCAACCCGGGCTGCCCCGTCCCAGGGGCCATGGTCAGTCTGGACCTCGCAGGGTGCTGACAGAAGCTGCCCGAGGTGAAATTGGGAGCACTTGGCCACCGGGCCCCGGCCCCGTTCCCGGCCCCGGCCCGCAGCCCGGCCGTGAGGCAGCAGCGGCCGCCGCGCTCCTCGGGCGCCCCCGCGCGGCNACCGAGCTGCCCCCTCGGTGCCCCATCGCATCCCGCTGCCGCCACGGGCAGGGGAGAAGCGCCAGGGGACACGCTGGGTCCCTTCCTCCTCCCCACGCCCCAACTGGTGGGTGTCCAGGAGAGGCATGAAGGCAGGAGCCAGGTCTTGGGCACCACGAGGCCGGGAAGACACTCCAAGAACGGGGAGGCGTCAGAAGAGCAGGGGCTCTGAGCTAGAGGCAGAGGAGACGAGGGTAGGGATGAGGGACCAGAGCTGCCACGAGAAGCCTGGGCAAAGTAACTAGGAGACACCCGACGCAGACACAGGAACGACCCTGCTGGTGGGCAAAGAGCTAGGACCAGTGTTCAGGCTCTTAAAACATTATATCAGCCTGCAGTGTCGCAGACTTTGCTGCCAAGAAATCCATTGAAGAACTGCTCTCACTTCACCCAAAATACCTGGGTTGTTTTATACATTAGCTTTAGCACACACCTTCAGGCCTTACTTACATGCAGGTCCCAAACCTGGCATGCCTCAAAATAACCACATTGTCCCCATCTCACACTGCAGCACTCGACTGAACCCACACAGGATGGATTTGCTGGTACCATGAGAAGCCCCGTCTTCTGAGATAGACTCATTCTATATGTTTTGGTCAGCAGCAGTCCACCCTAGAGGGCAAGAAAGTGCTATTACTTGCCAAGCAAAGAAACAGAGGGAAGTGACAAAGTCCTTCAAATTTGGGTAACTCAATATTGATCTGTTATTTAGTTTTACTTCCATACAAAGCTCCACCTGTAATTAAACCACCCTCTTCCAGCATCCTCAAACCAAAGTTTAATGAGTTTCTGAAGTCCTTGAAAATTTATGTACTGGAAACATAGCAGGTACTGGACAAAAATACGAAGTACAAGAAAGGAAATTATAAGAATAGGGGCAACTCTACAGTATCAAAGTACCTAAAAAGTAAATGTCTTCCATAGAAAAGGAAAAAAAAAACATTTACAAGAGACTCCCAGTGAGCAAGCTTCTTCGAGATCCAAATAATCAGTGTGGCACTTCTTCATAGATTATGACCCAAGAAAAGAAAACTCCTTTATCCATGCCAGACTCCAGGCCAGCAGTTTAGGTGACTGCTCTTCAGCAGCACTTTGCATCACATGGGCTGGCAGCTGTCCTTGGATGCAGCCCCTGGGAGGATGCTGACAGGATCTCTCTACAGCCTTGGGAGTTCACATGCTTGGTTTTCTTGACTAACCACCAGGAGCAGCTTAACTTGTCTCTTCAGTCCGATTCAGCCCCCTTTAGTGTCCTGCTGACTCCAACCTGTTCAGCTGTGTTCTCAATACCTAAAAAAGGCCTCCCTGGCACTGTGCTACTGAGAACGGCAAGGAGCAACAGGAGTTGTACCAGCAACTACAGTGCCTCTGGGTTTGTCATCACAAGCTGAGCTCACATGGATTACAGTCTGGCAGCAAATTAATTTCTACAACCCATCTCAAATGGAAGACAGCACTGGACACAGTCCTCCTTGGACACAAAAAAAAGGCTACACAATTACCTTCTTCTATTCATACTTTATTGCAGGTGTACATATAATTATTTATATTTTATTTTAAACAAGAAATTCCTTTCATGGAAAGGAGAAACTTTTACCATTAAAATAGAGTGATTATAACATGAGTATTTTACAAATATGTACAAATATTGGCAGCTAGTTTCTAATATCAGCTGATAAATGCTTACACGCTAATGCCTACCAAACTATCAAACTCAAAAATAAGAGACCTAAATCCAAACAAAAAAATAAAACTATTACTAGCAGAAACAGGTGTTTTGTTTTTTTTTAATATGAATACAAAAGTTGCATAATAGATATTCACAGTGCTCGTAAGATATTGATTTATTCTCAGTCTATACACAGAAGTGTCTGGTCTCCCCTTCATAGGCATATGTCACTTACAGTACGGGAGGGAGCTACACAGACCACTCAGAGAAGATGGTGAGACCTGTAGAGATTGCCTTCCCTACCAGCCACGAATAAATACAAGAATCCCCCAGGTATGTACAAGGCAGTGGATGCTCATGCAAGAGTCAGTTACACTGTTTTCAGGCATTGGTGTGTTTTGTAACCAGCAGCAGCAGCATTACAGCGCTTCACCAAATCCTTTGGACACCTGGTAACTGCAAAACCAGGAGAGTGAGCTGCCTGCTGGCAATAAACACTTCCGTGATGTCGTTAGGCTGAAGCAGATGTGGATGTGATTGTCTTTGAGAGAACTGTGCACGTGGTGCACACGCATTTTACGACACTTTTCCAAACAACTCTACCCACTGAATTTTGACCTTTTTTCCTGTTAACAACCATTCCCAGAACCACAAGAAACTGTACATCTGCTTGGGTGGGAGAGCAACAGGTTAGCAGGGCCCTCACTCCAGACCTCCCCCCTGCCTCACCTTTTTCATGGACAGGGATTGCTGCAGTAGGAGCCATCCCTCCAGCTCCATGGCGGCTGCAAGAGCAAGGCTCCTGCATTGCTGCCAGGCTGCTCCCTGCAGTACAGCCACTGGCCTCCTGGATCCTGGCCATGCCCATCTCCCGTGGGCCAAACAGGACCCAGGTAACAGGGAGTGACTGACAGTGGGAGGCTTGACTGGACTGTTCAAGAGTAATCAGCCAGATTTCCTTTTGCCATTTAGATCCATTTAGCAGAATTCATTTTGGGTGCAGTAAACATACCTTAAGTACTTTGCAAAGGCATTTTGGCTTTGTTTGGAAGAAAGGAAAAGAGGCTACAGTGAACACAGCTCCTAATTGTTCATTACAAAAAGAAAGAACAGTGTGATCAAAGAGGGCACAGTCAATTACGTCGTGGCTACAGTGCCCATCATTCATTCCTCCAACACACAGCTTGAGTTTGGTGCTGGGTTCATCTCAGAGGATGTAGAGCTGCTGGTCCCACTTGAGTAAATGCAGATGCACCTGCACGGCCTGTCTTGCTATCACACTCACATAGAAGTCACAAGATGCTGGACTTCATGGATTTGCTACATTAATGACTCACGGGAATGCAATTTACCAGACACTGAGCTTTGCTACTGAGCTTGCAAGCCCACCATCACAACAACAGCTCAAACCTTCTTTGTCATGGTCTGGCTCCCTTCCTTTCCTGAATTAGGCTATTTTCAGCTTTTGATGACCAACACTGCACAACACACACTTCCCCAGCCAGCAGAATAATATTCCTCTGCTCCTAGAATTTGCCAAAACACATCTTGAAGGCTGTCAAAACCTGGGCACAAAGCTGGGTCTTCAAGTACAAGCTTCCCAGTGCTGGGAATTGATGAGGGGAGGAAATCAAACATATATTTATTTGCATGTAACAAAGTAGCAGGATGTTTTCCACACCAAATCAAATGCTTCAATCAAACAGCATAATTATGATTATTTCCCTAGTGAGAGCCAGCACAGCCAGCTTCACCACTCTCAAGATCACCAAACAAGCACCCTTGGTCTGGCACACAAACACCGTACATCAGCCCTGCAGCAGCACACACTCGTTTTTGCATGACATATCCATGACTAAGTAGGACTCTGTCTGTCCTTACAAAGTGACTTTCTCCAGTCCTTACTTGCCTCCTAAGCAGAGGAAAAAAAATCTAAGGAACAGATTTATTAAAAAAATAGTAAAGAACAACATTGAAGTATGAATCAAAGTAAGGGGTGATCATGCCTGGACAAATTCTCCAGTCACACTCCTCTCTTCAAAAGCCAGTCAATTAATGCTCTTGCCCTCTGTACTCTCAGAAGCAGCCAAGTCATTTGCTTTATCTCCTCCCTATCTCCCTAAGGATATAATGCCAATCTGCATCACAGGAGTAGTAGACAGCTGACAGTCAGTTCCATTTGTTGCAATAAAGAAAAAAAAAAGACCACACACTGTATTTGGCTGGATGCTTACAACAAAATAACAACAACAAAAGAAGAAGAAACTCCTGGCAGAGCAGGTCTTGCTCCCAGTGCAGCAAATAAGCAACTTGTGCTCATTACAGCTGAAGCAGGCTAGACACTTCCATGCACAGCCCTCCAAATGTGCTAAGAGTATATCCTGGCCTGACAGTTGCTGGCGATGCTGCAGCACAAACTGAAGACAACCAGACTATCTGTACACTAGCAGTAAGAGACATGGACCACAAGAGAAAAGCAGGAACATGACATAGACTTTAAATTTCTTTCTGATTAATCCATTTAGACACAGTTCGCTTTACTAGCTCAGCATCAGTTTTGGTCCACTGTTTTTTTTGGTTTTTATGTTGGTTGTGTCACTGCCAAAGGTGCAGGCCACTTCCATTTTCTGCTCAGACAGACACTTCCAATGCCAGTGTTAAGTGCTACATCCCAGTTGATGTGCCCTGTAGCCAGGTCTGCAGAAGTGATGCCCCTTACTGATATGGAGCATAACAACAAAGCCACTCACCACCTCCTGCAAGAACCAGAGTGACATCACATGTGTTAATGAGGTATATATTTCCATGATGAGCTGTTTCCTGGTATGGAAGAGCTCCAATCTCATTACACCACAAACTCCTCTGGGACCTGGTCCTCTCCCAGAAGATCCAAGGAGAGGCAGTTCATGGATCGCTTCCCGTAAAGGGCAGACTTGGTTTTGCAGTCCGCTGTGGAATACACGCAGCCGTAGATAGACAGCTTATCCTCGAGGCTGCAGCCGAAGGTGTAGCTGTGGGACGTGTCTGAAGAGAGCGTGGCACTTAGTGATGGGTGCCGGCGCTTGTACAGGCGGATGTCATCCAAGCTCTGGCTGTGCTGGTCCGTGCAGCTCCTGCTTTTGGGTGATCTGACCTGCCAGTTCAGCAAGACACACACGAATAAAAACAATGAGCTCAGATGCAGCCTAAGGATGCTGGCTATGCCATGCTAAAAGTTTCCCAAAATTGTCCTTCTCCTCTTTCAAAAGAGCCCCATCAGCCTTCTGAAGGATGTTGGCTTAAAGAAGGAGCTGTGAACAACCCAGAAATTACAAGTGCATTAAGCTGTCCTGCCACGTTGAGCCAGATCCTGATCTGTCTGCACTGTGTCCTCAGTGTCCAGTACAATGGATGAAGCACTGGACAGATACTGACACCTGAATGACCTCACACTTCTTGGCAGATCCATGCAGTTGTCCTCAAATGGACAAAGTGCACTTAACAAAAACTACCCCAAGTGCTTGAACACACTGAGTTAAGTCTAATGAGCTGAAAGGAAGGTTCAGAAGGCAACCATGCAAACTAATGGGTTATAGTGTCCAGTAATTGCAACAAACAGTTTCATCCACATAACACTGTTCCATAAAGAGCAGCAACGAATCAGCAGTAATTCCCAGAGGCACCATCTTGCTACACAAGCCTCTGTGAAGAAATTGTTGACCATTTGAGAGTATTTCCAGCTTAACCACTTGTATTTTTGATTTCTCTGCCTCTTTAATAATCACCTCTTAAATGCTAATATTAAGACTAATTTCAGGAATATAATTTTGAAACCAAGACACTTCTGTTGGTACCACAGCAAACTTCCTCCCAGCATCACTTCTCTCACTGCCATGGGAGGGGAATTAAAAAACTACCCTGAGGTAACCTGTGCTGGCTCAGCTGTACTCCCAGAAATAAGAATATGTTGCACTGTCTGGTCTACGCTAAGGAAAGCCTGCAGCATTTAGTTACACGGCCTTGTAAGGAAGGTTTTGCTAGTTTTCTAAGGAGGCACCAAGTATGTGATGCACTGAAGTGACAGCCAGATCTTTGTAATCATACAGACAGTCCTGTGTTGAGCAGAACCATTTTTATAAAACAGATACCTCATGATCATTTAACAGCATAAGCATGATAACAGCAGTAACTTGAAAAACATTACAGCTTTAAGCAAGATGCCCACTTCCAGCCATGAGCTCTTAAGTCTTCCACTCAAATAGAGGAATAAATTCATTATGATTTGTACTGTATGATCTTTAGCTTTGGAAAAAATAACCAAGATTTTATTCAAATCTCCTACAGCACTTTATGGACTATTTTGCTGAATAAATGAAAATTTCATATCATTTTTGACTGGGTCCAGAAAGAAACATGAAAAAAATTTTAAAAAGTCCTAAGAAGTGATTGAAATCCTTGTTAAGAGTTTTAGAATTCTCTCAGCAGATAAGGTCAATTCAGATTAAGAGAGGGAAGAAAGGGTGGAGGTGCTTTTTTGGTGGTTTTTGTTTTGTTTGGTTGGGTTTTTTTCAAAAAACCACAACATTTCTACCCCAGCGGGTACAGCTATACTTTGAAAAGAGGTCTTAAAAAAGACATTTTAATGAGCTTCTTCCAAATATAACTTCTTCTATGACGTACTTTACCATATATAGTTTCCCTTTCTCAAGTGTTTGGTGAAAAGAAAACCTTGACAACAAAGACTCCAGTACACAGAGTATAATCACACAAATGATACAACTAGAGCTTGAGCATCTGTTTTTGCTCTGATGTAAACTACTTCTGGCTTCAGGAGCAGGAAGATGATCAAGTTTGTAACTCACATCCAAACTGCATAGATAGTCTTTGCTCTGTATTGCACTGAAAATCTGGAAGTGGCTGATCTTCCATGTCCCATCCAGAAGACTAAGGCAGACAGTAACTGGCTTGCAAGATCTCCCTGCTGATTGCTCCAAACCTTCCTATACTATCCTGAACCCAAATGCTGCTCTTATTCTATTCCTGAGAGCAGTAGCTGGCCAGCAGCTGGTTTTGATTACACCATGTAAAAATCAGTCAAATCCAAACTAATCCAGGTGTCCTGATTTACAGCTGTCTCCATTACACTTGACCTTGGTTCAATGCCCACACAGACCCTCCTGCTGAGCGACCTCTCCCTTACCTGGTGAAGGGATTCCACACTTTGGCCTCTCATTTTGATTAGTGTGACTTGCACCACAGACAGAGATTCCTGATTTATAGCTGCAAAGGAGAAGCAGGAAGTGAAAAGCATTGCAAGTTTGAGGTTTTGTGGGCTGTGGAAAAGGGAAGTTGTTCTCACAGGCCAGGTTCAAACAGTGCTATCCCTCCAAAGATAAATATATATCATTAACCACCCTCAGTGCTCCAGGAGTTTTTCTCACAAGTACTCATTTTTGGCCCTAAAGATCAATGTTTGAACATTTTCAAGAAAATAGTTTCTTGCCAACTTGTCCCATTTTCACTCTTCTTGCTTTGCTATAAAGGCTGTATGTATTACTGCCAGATAGCTCCTGCATAACCCTGTTGCCTACCATTCTCTTTATCAAAAGCCACAAAACTTCACCTAAGAATTCCTGTGACCATCCCATTATTCTTCGGTTGAACTCCTTGGCTGTTTTGTGGCATACAAGATTTTAAAGCACATTCCTTCCCTACAAAAGTAGGGAAGATCTTTTTGTCATTAACTGAATATAAGCTTGGCACATTTAGAGAAGGGAGACTTTGAGGAGCACAGAGGAGAGCAGCACTGTACAATACAGAATGCTGGCTTTAAACTCTAGATCAGCTGCCTGCAAATCTTGTTGCAGTAGGGCAGTAAATAGCACTGGCAGCTGTTTGGAAGGAGGTAACAGTTTTCTTAGATCCCTCAGATTACGCCTGTTGCTAGAGCCTTAAAGAACAGCATTGAGCAGCAGCAGAGAGCCATCTCACCTTGGCAGCTAGCAGCATCTAGAGGCAGGGATTCAACAGATTCTCCCACAGTGGCCTCCTCTAACTGGTCTCCCTCTAACGGCTCATCTACAGGCACCTCCTCTGGCTCATCTACTGCCAGCTCAAGCTCTAGGAGGAAGAGAGCAGCAGGAGAATGGTTAGCATTACACTTGTGCTCCAAGCTGCTCTACAGTCTCTTACTCCCTGTTCTCCTGCAGGAGAAGACAAAAGTGGGCTTAGAAGTTGCTCCACCTGTCCAAATTCTTTACCATCATCCTGAGTGTCATCTTCAGCCCGCCCTTTGCTGCCACTGTCAATGCCAGAGCTACCGTAGCTGATGGTTGAGCTGCAGGATTTCTCTTTCCTATGCACCCGGTCAATGCTGAAGGGCTCATCCACCGACATTTCCACGGACACGCGGTGCCTGGAGTCAGCCTCGATGCCCGAGGTGTGGGAGCTGCCGTGACTCCCCGTGGACTGGCGCGAGAGGCGGTTATCCCTGCGGCTGCCGCCACTGCTCCCGCTGCCACGGGAGTTCTTGTCACACGGGTCCAGGTCCATGTCTAGAGTGTCACTGATGTAGGACTCCCGGTAGCGCTTCTTCTCTGAGGAGGAAAGAAGGGAGAAACCAGTGAGAACTTTAAGGAGGGGAAGGAAATATATTCAGGAAGTTCTGTTGGCACAAGCCAACAACTAAGAAACAACTGCTGCAGCTACTGAACAAATACAGGAACAGCTTTGTATTTTGTTTGCTCAACAGATGGATGCTCAGGTGGTTGTACAAGAATTAGTCATACTCACCGTAAACTCAGCATCTCCTAAATTAGAACAGGCAGGTAGAGGCAGTTATGATACAGAAGCCAGTAGGTTTCAGAGTGAAGGTCAATAACAACAAAGCAGAACAAAAGCAAAGAGAAAAAGGGAATTATTTAGTTAACTTCAGTGCTCTATCTTTAAAACCTGATGCCCTGATCGGTTCTTGAAATACCCAGCACTCTGTGAAGTCAGCTAAGAACAAGATTCCTCTGGCTGATATTTATTAATGATTTATTATTTCTCCCATGGCTTGGATGTGCTGAGGGCGGTTGAGAAATCCATGAGACGCTAACAGACACAAAACAACCCAGGGCCTTTAGCCCACAGGCACTTGATCAGCGAGCCTTTCTATAGGGGACTGGCACGTGCCACTGGTTGCACTCACACAGCTCAAGGCCACTGCTGTAACCTCACTGAAGGGAAAGACAGAAACCACTTAAAAGGAAATATTACCCCTCTACTGCTCTCACACAAATATACTTCCTGATCCTAGTCTACAATGCAGGAGCTATAAACACTTCTTAGGAATGGACTTGAAATATATCTATCACCTCTGTTTCTATTACCAGCTCCCTGATAGGGCAGAAACACCATTAATTAGATGAGAGCATGCACCATGAAACAACACAAGAGACTAACACACTATACTCTTCCCCTTACCAAACTCACTTGGGTGTTCCCTAACATACCTTCAGCCTCCTCCAGTTTTTGGATCTGCTTCAAAACTGGCTGAATATTCAGAAAGAGTCGGTGGCTGTTGCTGAGTAGCTGCAGCAAATGCCGTGACCTGAAGGGGCAACCCGTGTAGTAAACCAGTTTCCGTGCAGAGGGCAAACCATCTGGCTGGATTTCAAATTTTTTCCCCTGCACAAAGAGGAGAGATGCCGAAGAAATGAGCAAGAGCTGTTTTCAGCCACACAGCTACGAGAGACAGCCGTGGTCTTATGTGTGCAAGTGGCAGGACCTGACACGGCAGCATGGGCAGGCCAACAGCTCTGCCACGTCCCAGGTTGACAGCCACTGGCAGATGGCCTCCATTCCGTCATACTCACCAGAAAGGCCAGCTTCCCGATGTGCGACCAGGGAAAGTCATAGAGGAGCTGGCGAACGTGATTCACCTCCTGCAACACATCAAACCCAGAGTGACACAGGGACTGGCAGGTACAGGGTGGAGTCAGCGATGTGCAAAGAATTTGCAAACAACCAAGAATTTGAGATATGTGGAGCCTGGTGTTCACAGGGAGGCAGAGGAGCCGCAGTGAGGGGGGAGGACAGGGGAACTGGGCAGAGTTAATGCTACACCAGAAGGCTTTCACAGCAGTCTGCTACCTGATAGATGTGCATTCCTCTCAGGGTCAGGCCCAGGATAACTGTCGGTCGATCCTCCTTCTTATCCTAAAAGAACAGAAGAGTCAAAGGTTAATCTACAAAGACCACGCTCTTGTTCTGGCACCTACTGCAGGAGAGGTAGCAGGACTCCTCATGGTGCAGATGCCATCAGCTCATTTGGTTTTTATTATGTTTGTAAAGTGCACCTAGCCTTGTTGACCCCTGAAATATCTACACCTAAAATCCTCTCATGCTGGGAGGCTCAGGCGTTTCACCAGCATATGTCCTAGCTGCGCTGGAAAGGGAATGCTGTAGCTTTAGTGATTTGAGAGTATGGACAATTACTGCTCTCAGAAGTACCTTGTAACCTCTCTTGCAACCGTGTGCTGTCTCTTCTGTTCCTACGAACATGCAACATTCCTGTTCTCCAGGTGAGAAAGAGCCCAAAACAGAAGTGAAACCCATCTCTCTCTCCTTGCCACAGCACTGCTGTTCCCATCCAGGGATTTGCTAGATTTTAGGTGCCCCTTGGCTGGAGGGAGCTAATCAATGCCCAGTTACAGGGACTTTCATTCTAACATTCGATCTTGGTGTTAGAAGCAGGTGGTTTTACATGTTTATTACCGGGGTTGAAATACTGTCTGGCTTTTAACTCATGCTGCATCTTAGTATGACATACTTGGGTCTCTCACCAGATTCTTTTGCTTGAAGAACAAAAAATATCATGAACTAATTCTTTCAGCCTCTCCTAACACAGCAGAGTTAGGGAGGTGAACACATATTTTTTTTTGCTAGGAGGAAAAGTAGGAAGAAAATTTTGTAGTAATAATGTATGGGCTCACAGAGCTCAAACTTTACATCGTAACTTTCTCTCCTCAACTGGCTTGCAAGATACAAGCCTTGTGCCATCACAGTACCTCACCCTTTGCCCTGGTGCCATCCATGTCTTCAGTTCAAAGTCACTAAGAAATATTTTCTGCCTCTTAAGGGCAAAGATTGTAAATCAGTAATGGTCTGAATGAGAGATATGGGGTGTGTTGTGTTTTTCTTTGCAGTTCCCAACCTCAGTAGAAGCCATGAGGAGGGTGTTAAGACAAAAGTGACTGCTTTTGAAATCTCAGGGAAGCCAGCACACCAACACCTTCACCTGGCACCCCTCTGCGCTTGATCAGGCGATTTGTGACTCAAGTGTCACCTAGAAGGAGGATCTCTCACCACAAAATGCGGTAACTGTGTCACGCGGCAGGAATAAGAGCATATTACAGATCAAACAACACATGGAGGAGCACACAATGCCTAAGTTCAAGTCAGACAGGAATTTGGATATTAAGAGCAACCAATTCCCCAGCCTTGGTGTTTTCAGATATAGAATGTATCATGTCCTGCCAGCTGGCTTTCTTATGGCATTCAAGTGTAACTAACTCTCTTGTGACTGCATCATTAACAACATCATTTGATTAAGAATCAAAACAGAGGACAGAAGAGAGGTAGGTGAGCATCTATGGTTTTCAAGAAACTAAGCCTGGATTATAGATCAAAACTTATTTTCTCTAGAAAATGCATGTTTCTTCAGTAACTAGAGCTGTTAGACATGTTCAAAGGACATGGATACTTCCCAGACATAATTCCCACCGGGCACAAAAACCCAAAAAGTTTGATTATGAGTCTGACAGAGTAGAATATCTCCATTTGGCAAAAAGGTCCAAGCCATTCCTAATTGCATAGGCAGGTTTCATTCACCTAAGTGGAACATAGAAGTTCTCACTAGTCCTATTTCTAGATCTAAACACTCAGCATATGAAAATGAAGCACCTTCTGTTTAAGCAGACTTGGGTAAGGAGTCTAACAAGTAACAATGTAGGAATCCAAAACTGCTGAAAAAAAGCATACAGCCAAAAAAATGCCAACCACTCTGGCAGGGTTGGAGAAGGAAGGGGATAGGAAAGTTGGAATGACTCAGTGTCACCTTCAGCTATTATGTGACATTTGTGTGAAAGCTGGCTGACCTCTTGTCATTATTTCAATGAACTACAACAAGAAAAAAAAAAGAGGCTTCACTGATTTCCCTGGTGCAATTCTACTGACAGTCAGGGACAAATACGAAGTTTTGCCATTCCTGTGGCCAGTTTCTTGGCTGAGGAACAAAACTAAATTCCAGCTATATCTGTATATTGGCAACGGATTTGTTTGTGGCGACAGGCCTCACTGGCTGAGCATTTTAGATTTGTTTGGCCTCTATGAATCAGAGGCAACTGGCCCTCAAACAAACAGAAAGAGAAAAATGCAGTGCTGCACTCCATTAATGATGGGAGAGAAGTTCAAAATAAGCAGCTCTTTGTTTAACCTTCTGCAGCCTGTAGAAGTGGACGGGGACATCTTCCAGCAGGCAGGACTCCTTAATGAACTTCAGCACCGCTTCCTTAGCGCTCAGCCCTTGCTGTTCTCGGTGCATCTCTGGGGCATGTTTCAAGATGTAGTCGCTCCCCCTCTTCGCAATTATCTAAACCGCAAAGAAAACAAACAGGTCAGCAACTCTTCAGCAATCCCCACGAGAGGCAGCTGAGATCAACAGCAAAGCAGTGGCTGGAGGTGGAGGAGGTTCATCTATTCCCTCAAGATGTTAGTCCACATTCGCCTCTGCCTCCCTGGAGGATAAGCATTTAATGCAGCCCAGATGACACCGATGTCTCCAAACAGATCATAGTGGCAAAAATGTAATAGACCAAGACTATAGAGGTCGTGTCAGCCCTTTTCACTTTTAAGTATTGGAATTAGTTTTCCTAACTCTTGGCATCCATAAATGTTTATGGGCAGATAACAAATACTGCTCTGTGTGCCAACACAATCAACAGCAACATCTAACAGGCAGAAACGCTACATTTTCCTTTTAAGACCAGAAACTACACGTTAGGCTTATTTAGCATTTCCATTCTCAAAGGGGTGGATAACACTATCTCAAGGTATTTTTTTTATCTATTGGGAGTGGTTGCCAGGCACGTGGCTTCACTAAGAAGTAGAAAAACCTGCACTGGGCCCTTTGCTCTCTGCAAGTGCTCAGTTCCCATGTTTGCCCACATGCCCTCTCCATACAAGGCTACTGGGCAGCTCAGACCCCTCCCATGCCCAACTGGTTCCTTTCAGGCTGTGAGTGGCAGTGACAGGTAAGAGGAATGATTGGCTGAATTCACTTCCCAACATCCCCCACCACCAGGAGCATTTGAAACCAGATTGCACCAGGTGCCTGAGCACATCCTGCCAGAAACAACCTGGCTCAAACCAACCAGACCCCACCACCACCCAGTTCCCACTTACATTTTATAGTAAACCCCTTGTTTACTCTGTTTTCTAACACCTCTGCATGCCTTGCCAGATTAGTTGCCCTCCCACAAGGAAGGGTGGCCTTGGTGGAAGACAACACTGATGCCATCAGCTGTGCAATGTCAGCAGAAAGAGATGTGCTAGCTCCACGGTTCAAAGCTGGGTGGGTCAGCCCTGGGCAGCACTGCCTCTCCTCACTGGCACGAGACTTGGGGCAGCCCTTGGCCAAATGATAAGAAGCACGTGTTGAAGGAAGTGATTGCGTTGGAGGAGGCAATTGCTCACTATCTCCCCATGGGAGCCCAGGGGCAGGGAGAGAAGCGTCCCCATGCCTGCCAGATTTTGCCGTTTGTAATGATGTAATAAATCACCCACATACTTGCTTGGGGTTGTGGCTCAGCGCAGGTGAGCAACAGTCTGTGATAAGCCCTTTAACTGCCTCGGAAACAGCACACAAGACCCACCTTTTCCAGCCCTTTGTTAGCTACCTCCTGACAGGCACCCCATAACAATGAAGGGCATGGGATGAGGGCCTGTTGTCTGGGAGAAAGGCACACTGCTGCACAGCATGGCAGGCAGGCTAGGATTTGTGCATAAAAGAGACTATCAGTCTTCAAGACAAGTCCTGTCACTGTTCTGAGCCTTCTCCCCAAAGCAGGGGACAGTGCCATCTTACAGGGGAGATGCAACTTGCCTGGGACAAGCAGCCAACTAACAGAGTCTTAGCTAATTTGCCTTCATTTGACAACTGAATCAATTCTTGGTTTAAGTCTTGAAGGGCACAAGTCACATGCACATGCTTATAAACAAACATGCAAACCCTTTCTCTTTCCTCTAACTGGACTTGAGCCAGAAATTAATGACAAAGCAAGCACCAGAGGCACTGCACAGCAGTACTACCCTGTAGGGTTTGGGTCTCTCCGTCCCTGAGGCAAGCATTACAGAGATGGGAACAAAGGGCAATGGACTTGGCTTCGCAGCCCTGAGGTTTTCTGGAGAGCCTAGGTTGTGCAGATCTTGCTGATGTACCACTGGAAGCACAAAATCCTTTAAGCCATAGAAGAATTAAACAAAGACAGCTGCACTGTCAGAGTTATTCGTGTGATACCAACACATTCTGTCACCAAAGAAGGACGTACCACCCACTTCAGTGATGAGTGAGCCCAGGAACATGCACCTACATCCAGAGAAAAGATAGGAGATATCTCCTGAGGGAACTTCAGGGTGACACTCTACCCATCTGCCTGATCATTGCAGCAGGAGATGGGGCAGTCACATGGCTGCAGTTAGGTACCACCTTGGCATAACTCCTGCTGCGTGCATAATCCGTTGACAGAAAAGATTCCCCCCCGAACTTACCCACTGCGGGAAATAAGCCTGAGGTTCAAAATATTTGCCAGCATGGACCTTCTCTCTGTAGTTGCCCAAGTCTGCCTGTAAGCTGTAGGCAGCCAGCAAGAAGTAGATTTCTTCCTTGTGGTTGCAGTGAGACATAAGTACTTGCTCTTTGAGATGGCAGTAGTACAGCTGCCGTGCCACCTTATCGCTGCAAGACAAAGTCAAATTTACCTCAAGAACAAAGTTCAGATAAGGCCCCTCAAAAACATCATCCTGCTGAGAAGAGGGATTAAACTTTGACGTGTCTGATGTGTGCCAATGCCACCCTGATACAGTTGTGTCTATAAGGAGCACCAAACCAAGATCAAGGTCTTCTCCCACTAAGTGTTGTACAAACAAGAGAAATGGTAGCTTCTACCTTGAGGAGTATGAGATCTAAGAAGTTAGGGCAGAAGGTAGATGAAAGAAAAATCACATCACACCTGTTTTGGAGATTGACTACAATCAAGCACTTTTGTTTCCCTGGAAAGCCTGTAGCAGCCAGGAGAGTCCTTGGACTCCCAGTCCTGTTTCTTGCACACCTGTCCTCCTTTCCCCTCTAAACTTGGCACTGCTTTTTTGTTTCACCTTGCCTTAGGCTCATGATACTTTTCAAAAGCTAATTCCCTGCAAGGTAGATCAAAAGACATGGGAGCCCTGGGCTTGTTTTTGTCTTCTTCCTCAAGCTGCTGAACAGGGATTGTCTGATAAGGCATAACTATGGCGTAGCCGTGATAACCCAGCCACCCCCTGCCCTCAGAGATCATGGGAAGTAGGCTGCTGGCATATACGTGTAGATGAAGTGCTGGACACCACAGTCTGCCTGTAAAAGCGTGCATGTATAGTTTGAAGGGGCCCGATAACTATCTCTGCATGGCTCCACAAACCTCTCCAATTAAACTAATAGCGCAAGAGAAATATGCCTGTGATGGTGAAGGATATGTACCTCGGGAGCGGCGGAATGATATGTAAACTCCTTTTGTACAAAAAAAGCAAAATGAAATAAAAAACGCTTTTTTTAGCCAAACAGACTCCATAAGAAAGAGTCCCCTGTAGCCAAAAATGAAAGACTATGGAGAGAGAAAACATAGAAAACCACAAGCTTTGTTCAAGACTAGAACAAATGCCAAAAATTTGGTAAAGATTTTAATCCACCTAAATGATCCCAGCTCCTGGCTTGCCCTGGGGACAGAGTCACACCAGAAACGCTGATGTAAATTAGCTCTGTCAGTTGCTCATTTTTAACTACCTCATCCTTTGTTCTGTACCGTGGGTGAGGGTGGTGCTGTTTTGAGTGCAGCCCATATTCCATCTGAATGGACTACAAATGCAAAACTCTCTAACTTATGAAGTAATTTCTTTTGTCCATGTAGGAAAGTCCATTTCCAGGAGTAGACTGCACAGAGCACTGCTCAAATACAAAAAACAGACCCAAAGTATGTGCTTTGGAGTATAAATAACTATTTCTGGTATATTCATCTGGTGCTTTTCGTACAACCAAAAGACACAAGCAAAAGAGTGCTAATCATGTTTTGATAATGTCGTCATTCAACCTGCTCTTTCAACACAGATGGAAAAGCAGTCACAGTTTTCCTAGGGATATGGAGCATGATTCAGGCAGAAAACATTCATAGCTGAGTGGGGAAGTCTGTGAACATCTTCAAAAAAAAAATTTCAAGCAGATTTTTAAAGTTTATTTCAATGAGCTCACAGAGATGATCTTAACAAGGACACATTATTTCTCTTTCATTTTAAGAACACACTGAATAATTCAAAACACAGTAATTACCACAGAAGGGAACTTACCCTATTACTCTTCCATTTTCTACGTAGTATTGTACTCTAAAGAACGCAACAAATGGAGGGCTGAATTTCTCTGTCCCCTAGAGCAAAGACAGAAGACAAGTTAAATTATGATCAGCATCCAAAATTCTTGTTACCCTATCTGGTAATGTTCTCTTCTCCGAAGTTCAGTCCCCATACTGCTTTTCATTTTCTACTCTTAGCTCTTGGCAAGTTTTAGGGGGTAGTCTGACTGTCTTGGAGGCTCCTGATAATGAGGCATCACAAAACATCAGACAGGTTGAACAACAAAATATCCTAGGGAGAGCAGAAGATTTTTGGATAGGAGGGATGAGCTGGTGTAAGAGTCCCAGTGTAGCCTGGGGACACCCAGCCCGGCCCAGAGTTACCTAGCTCAGCACCTGGCAGCACCACAAACATATTCGTGCTGAACGCAGCAAGTTTAACCCAGCCTCCCTCAAAGCGCCAGGCAGGGCGGCAGGGCAGTGTGCCATGCTGGCACGGCCCTGGCGTTTCCAGGGCACTCCTAGGAGCAACCATCCATCCCTGCTCCACACCACACCACACCACTCAGCAGGGACACACGCGCTGTCACGCTCAGCAGTCGCTGCCTGGCGCTGAGGCACACCAGCCTGGTATCAGCTCCGTGCCTGCTGTTTGGCAGGGCTCATGGTTAGTTATTCACACGTTCCTGGAGCCACAGACCAAAAGGCAATGTTGGTGTCTGCTTCACACTGAGGAGTGCTGTTAGAAGAAAGCCAGCATGAGTCCTGTTGTTTTAACTACAGCCTATCTTTCTGACTTACTTGTTTAAACAGGAGGGAAAAAAAAAGATAAAAAGGGGAAAAAGAAGAAAGGAACGTTTTACTAGCTAAATCTCTCATCTTTCCTACTTTGCCACTTTAATGTTCACACAAATAACTTTGCCCCCACAGGCAGGTCCAAGGCTTTGCTGGTCAGACTCATTTCAGTGGGACAAGGTACATGGCATGCCCTCCACATCTGCTGCAGACAGCTTCTTGATCATGTAAATACTTCCATTTTATTTCTGGAACTTGTTCACAGTCACCCTATTTTATCAGCTGGACAGGGCTTTCCACATGAAACCTCTTCATAGGAATTAAATCCTTGTCAATTGACCCAGTCCAATAGGCTAACTCATCTCAGACTGTAGTACTGCCAACGGTAACTCATTCAGTCTTCTTTGATTCACATCACACCAGAGGTTCAACACTTATCCTAACCAGAAAAGTGTTGCAAGAATCCAATCACAAAGCACTCTCAAAGCATACCCCATCCTGAGGCGACCAGAAACATCTGCTTTGGGAAGATCTCACTGGGCGGACAGACAGCCCTCCAAACGACTCTGGCTGTCTTTGAAGTAACTCTCACTCATTTGGGAAAAACAGAGCACATACTTGGGGATAAGAGAGATCCCCAAACCTCACTAGTCATCTAGAGACCTCTCTAAGCAGCAGAAATGGCAAGTATGCCTACTCTGCAAAAGAAAACCCTTAAGCAAGGTGGAAAAAGTCGTAACGACCCAATTAAGATATCTGAAAGCAATTGCATGCTATACTTTGTTCTAGACTATGGCTTCTCTATTAATGACACACACAAACAGGCATTATCATATCTGAATGAACAGCATTAAACAATTACATATGCTTGTCTTTATTTCACGTAGCTTTTCCTGCCCTTGTCAGGGCTAGCTAGCCCTAAAGAACTAGGACTCTTCTCAAACAAAATATTCTTTCTCTCCCTCCACCGTCCTTTAGCACTTACTCTGGGAAGAGTCACAGCTCCAGCCATTTCCCTCATATCAGATTCATGTCACAGAAGGTTATTTTAGGTTGTTTTGCTTAAGGATAAAAATGAGGTCTCCAGACTAAGATCCAGACTAAGTTCAAATGGAAAACTGACCAACTGACCTTCTGCACTTATGCAGCAGCCAAGCAGCAACCATGTGGTTACTGTTGCTCAAGTAAAGTTGTGTAAGGGGCTGTTTTAGCTCTTTTAATTAATTGTACAGCTGTGCACAAGTCACTGCATCTTGCTACGGAAAAGTATTCTGCAGACCACCCTCAATAAATGCTTTATGAACCTCAGTTTAAGAGTTTTCATTTCACTGTGTAGTCCAATGAAAAAGCAGCGTCCAAAATTAAACACCTCTCTTACTTTGGTGGTCTCTTTCTTCCATTCCTTTGAAAAGTATTTGCTAAGCTTCTGCTCCAGGTCTATAAAAACATATTCATTATCTGAAAGATAAGAAGAAAAGAATTTAATGTTAAATAATTAGAATTTTTTAGTCATTAAACATTTAGATGACTCTACAAGTTACTTCCAAGCAATACATTTTAAAACAAAGCTGACCAGGGAATAGACAGAGCAGGGGGGGAAAAAAAAGTACTCTTAAGTACATGTGCTGCTCCAGACAGTATGGAAGGAAGGTCAGTCACGCCTTCAAGAGATCCTGAGCTAAAGGTTCCCAAACACCTTATCCAGAAATGCAGAATTCCTGTTTTATATGCTTTATAAAGAAGCCATTTACAAAAGGAAAACATCATCTTACCGAGCTAATTGTATTGTCAGCTTACTGCATTCAGTTTTTTATTGTTATTGAACAAGCAAGCCCTACCCAAGCCTGTATTCTGCCATCATGTAGCACCATGGTCCAACACGGCACAAGTAAATAAACAGAGCTGGGTATTTGACAGGTTTCATCCTCTACATGTAAAGGGGATCCTCTGAAAGGGTGAGAAACAAGAGGACCAAACACAAACACCTTCCTCAGAAGGTCTGATGTCTCCTGCTCACACCCAACTTCTTTCATATAGAAAAAAGATGAATGAAAGGAAGGGAAATCTGGCCTGCCTCAAAAGACTAAAGGACCAGGACTTGCTCTCCACCCTAGTGAGAGTGAACAAGACACAGCCTTCATGAATGGCACATCATCTTGAAAGAGCTTTATGCTGCTTTCAAAGCTGATGTTTCATAACACTGCTTACCAATTATCAAATACAAACAACTCAGCCAGCAAACGATTTTTTCCTGAGTCTTCAAGTCTCTTAAGGGAATTAAAAAAAAAAAAAAGACAAGACCAGACAGGTGTTTCAGGCAGCAGCAGCAATGCCAGCTGAGCACATTCACCTGACCAGTCCCTCTGCTCTTTGATCTTGCTTAGGACAGTGTTTTGACAGGTGACACAAGTGCCAAGATGAAGAGCTTGCTCCTTAGACATGAAAGGAGCAGGAGAAAAAAGGGGAGGGAAAAAAAAGAAAAAAAGAACCTTTCACAAAACAAACTTCTGCCCCTTAAGACCAGCCCAGATTTCCAAATGAGAGCCTGCTCTTGTGTCTGTATGGCAGATGCAGGCCTGGCATGGTCAGTGTCCCCGCAGGTGTTGAAGGGGCTCTGAGCTACCTCGCAGTCACCCTTCCAAAGCATTCCAGATCCTTCCAGGGACAGATACTGCAAATATTTTCCTTGCTAGCTTTCAAAAAAACAAGCAAGCAAAACAACCCTCTATCGCCACCTCCTTCTTCACCTCCCCCCTCAAGTTAAAGAAACCACACCTGGTGCTAGCCAGAACTGGCCCACACTTCACCCTACTCGAAAACCTTCTGTAAAGTATCAGTAACACTGGACACAAGAAGGACAATGTCCAAAAAAGTCCTGTTTCTGTCTCCATGCTCTCTCCTGCATTGTGCTGATTGCAGCTGTACTTTTAATATACTTACACTTCTGTTTATCACGTTACTTGACATATCACATACAAAAACATAACAATATTTAACAGCACCATCTAAACCGCTGTACGGAATTACTGAACGTGGCGGTGGTGGGAATTTAAGTGCTGTAACACACAAGATGATATAGAAGTTATTTTTGCTGTTTTGACAAGAAGAGGAAGAGTTTTTTATCATCACAGAGACTGTATCTTCTACCTGCCTCTTCACTTCTGCCTGTAAGATAGGGCAGCTGGAGGGCTACACTGGCCCCAGCCCTTCCTTCTCTAGGTCCATTAAGATCAGGTAACACTGCCTTGAAGAGGCTGATGGGAGTCCTAGTCAGTGAGAGAGAGAAGGGCTTGTTCATGTTAGACTTGTCTCTGTCCCTTGTCAGCTGCGAAGCTAGTAAGCATCACTCTGTAAAGCTCTTATTTAAAAGTAAGTAAAAGTCATTTAGGAATCAACTGCACAGCAAGCAACTGGAGTGGGATAACATGAGCATGGCACCCAGTCCCTCCCTGGGCTTTGGTAGCCCTGGAGCAGGGCAAGCACTCCACTTCTTGCTCCCTACACAGCACAGGGCTGGTCCTGATGGCACGGCAGTGCTGGGTAAAGCCTGTATCGGCTCCGCCAGCACACACTAGGGTCTTTAGCTGACACCTCGTTAAGAAGCTATAAGAAGTTGAAGGGTCAGTTTTCCTTTCTAGCTCAAGAATGATCCCATGCCCAGAGCCAATTAATGTGTTTCTCTAAATATTCCTCAATCAGGAGGGAAAAACTGCAACAGCAAGCACAGTGACACACCCTGAACCATCCCATTACACCTGAATATTAAGTCAAAAAGGGAAACCTGTGACAGAACAGTCACACTGTAGTGAAGCCACTTGTTACCCACATCCCACAGCCCCTTTTTATCTGTCATATTAATTAGGTTAGAGATGATTTTGTGAGGGCCCAGATGCCATACTGAGGACTCCAGGTTATTATCAGGCCTACTGAGAGGTGCGCATAAACCACAAGAATAAGCCAGGCTACAACAGGACACCCCAAGGTATCATCTCTCCCTGGGGGTCCCACTCCTCCCCAGCCCAGCTCAGCATCCTCCCTCCCGTGCAAGAATGCAGCACTGCATTCCTTCCTTAATGAAGTTAATATTGCTGGAATGTCAACCTGCAATGTAAGCCTCCATCTACAAAAACAAGGAGGTTTTTCCCTCCGCAGCCCTACTGGTTTGTAGATGGCTTTGGGTTTTTTTTTTCCTTATACTGGATTAGTGATGAAACCTAAGAGATCTTTTGCCAGATGCTAAAACTGTCTGCTTTGAAAATAAACATCTCTAACAGATATGAGGGCACCAAACTGCAGCACCCCTGAGCAGTGCTGTAAAGGACAATATAGAAATGCACAGATGGCCCCCTTTCCAGGGAAGAATAAATTTGATCTGTGGATCCAATGTGGGGCTGGATACTCAGCAGGTACAAACTGTCATTGCTTCACTGGCCTCAGGTGAAGGACAAGTGAAAGGTACTAAGAAGCTGACTGAGAAGCATGCACACATAAAAATACACTCTCATCCACCTGCAGCTACTGACACCGAGTTCATGAATCTCATCTCAGCACTGCAGGTGATTTTACAAATACATCAGCTTCTCTTGAAAGGTTCCCCCACGTATGTGCGCACAAATACCAGACCAGGAACAACTCACCAGTGCACTGCACTGTAATCCCAAGAAATGCATCTGGACAGCCCTTTGCAGTAAGGCAATTTACACATTTCTCCCAATTTCACCTTTAAGAATTCTCAACTGAGATTGAAGTTTATGCTGCAAAAATCACATTTCAAAGTAAGCAGTTACCAGAAATGAAAAACACTTCCATTCTGCAATATTAGCTTAGCACATTTTATGTATTTAAAAAATAGAGGACACACATTGTTGAAAAAAAATAATGGGCCAGGTCCCCAGTTAGAAAAAGTGACACAGTTCCAGTGAGTGATGCAGACTTACAATAGGCATTATTTACACTGCAGGAAAAATGGGAACAGAAAATTTTGGCTGTAATACAGGGTCAAATCAGTTCTGAGTAATTGTTAACCTAAAGGCCATTATTTTGCATTAACCAGTTCCTCCTCATCTCCTTTTTTATGAAAAGTGAGTTCTCTGCATAAAAGCCAAGTAATGGTGAATGCCAAAAACCTGTTCTTCTCCTGTGCTCATTTTGGCCTAGGAGCACCAAGAAATTCCACAAAGATGTCCTACCACGAGTCAGAGCTTGGGCCCCATAGGCAGCCAGGAATATCCCATTAACAAATTTGGCTGAGTAAAGTATATTTTAGCAATGCAACTAGACAGGCCAGAAGAAAAGGATTCAAATAAAATATGAATTAGTGCAAAGCCAAATTTCCACATAGCAAGCATTTTCTGCCTAAAAGAGAAGGGAAAAAATTATCCATGGCTGTTACACTTAACTTTTCCCAGATGCTTCAAGAAGCTTCATGGCAACACCACTGTGTCTCTTGAGGTGCAACAGGGAAGAGAGCAAGAGCAGGACAGAGGAATGCTAGGGTTAGGGGAGAGCTGAAGCTTAAAAACCCCAAAAAAGAACAAAACCCCCACACTAAAAATGCTGTAGACCTCACAACCTGAGCACCAGCATGGATTTTTTCGTTTGTTTATTGAAGAAACCCTGACAACACATTCCTTTTGCATGTGGAGCTTCCCAAGCTTCCAAGCCTTAGTGATTTGGGAAAATCACTGTCCATATGGCATCTACTCCTACCACCTCTACATAACTTCTCGATGCTCCTGGTGTTACTTTTCAAGCCAATAGAAAGAAATGCTGTCCACTTTCTGACACCTGGCTGATTAGTTTACTAAAGGGTCTAAAAGAACTTGGTTCAGGATAACCTTGTGTTTTTAGCTTTAGCTGGAAAGTACATGTATCCCAAGTGAAGGGGAGAATCACAACAGAGGCTGGGAGTAAAGCAAGGGAGGTCACTTTAGCTGGGATGGACACGAGGCATATGGAGGGTAGCATGAAAGGGGACAGTATCAAGAAGTCCGAGATCGTGTGGCTGTTAGGAACTGTTGAGGTCTGAACACTGAGCTAAAGGCTCATTCATTCCTGGTAATGGATACTGGCATCTCACATTTAGCAACAAGGCATGCCCAGGCAAAGATCTCCAGACTTTGGCAGTGTCACGGGGGAACAAGAAGAAGCACATGAAGAGCTGCAGAACCATTTCCAGCACTGCTTATCCAGGGGCAAACAAACCCCTTGCAATTCTCAGGCAGGAGAGCACTTGGCTGGATGTTGTACTGATACCCAAGGAGAAACCACTGACAGCAGGTACAGGCAAAAAATTGCCATCACAGGAGGAGACCACGTAAGTACTTTCAAGGAGTACTTTATACTCTCTGGACATCTGAACCCCTGCAGTTCCCTCAAGGTGGTACATTTCTGCACATGTTTTTCTTACATTGCATTTAACTCATTTGAGGTACCAAAGTCACTGTAATAGAGTTGTACCTTAGGTTAGAATACAGGAGAAATTCATAAAGGAGATTCAACTATGCGAGCAGATTTAAGAAAGGACAGGCAAGAAGCAGGGACAGTGAGGAAGGACTGGTGTGTAGAAATCATCATAAGAGTATTTCAGAGAACTTTTGTTATTTGTCTCCTAAGAGACTCTTTGTTATACAAGATACCCATGTAATATACAGATAACATGGTAGCATATTCTGCCCACAAACTTCAGTACTGGGGGATATACAGATGCAGAAGAGTTAACTGGAGGCAGAGTGGTTTTAGCAGAGTTAGATCACGGAGCTCCTTGCTAAGCATGTGCTGGGAAGCATGGGCCTGGCAAGGTGAACAGCCATAGCTGTAAAAACCAAAGCATCATCCTTGAGGCAGCGAGGTGAAACAAAGGAATTTGGTTTTGTAAGAAAGCCAGCCTGACAAACTCATAAGAGGACACAGAGACAGTTGTAGGGTATAGGAGCTGCAGTCTTGCTCCTTCCCAACTGAAGGCTTCCATCTGCTTAGGTCAAGCAAGGTTTGCTCCTAGAAAGGCATCTCCCAAAACTAAGGATCGAAGGGATCTGGGTTATAACAGCAAAGGAAGCCTGGCTGTTCTTTGTCTGCTGACAATCAGTTTTGTTTTAGAAGACTGAATGGGTCACTGTACACACTTTCTGATAACAAGAGGGAAACCTCCTGCAGGGCACTAGATAAGGCTGACCCCTCAGGAGGATTTACCATATAAGACCCAGCTGCTGAAGCCTATGGAACCAGATTGAACCTGGCGGGGTCGCAGGATCTTTCACTGAGCAAACTACAAGGAAAAAAAAAAAAGCACTTCAGCAGCACGCAAGGTATAGCCTGCCTGATGATCCATGACAAAACTAGAAGAGCAACATGTCCCAGGGTTTGTGGGACCTCCCATTAATGCACATTCCTGAACTTGATTTTTAAAGTGATCAACTTCTTACAGAAACAACTTTTTTTCTCCCCAAATATATTTGGTTGAAGTGGTTTTCCTCTTGAGAATAACAAAACGGTTCAAGAGCAGAAGGGATGAAAAATTCTGTCATGACACTGCTACCTTTAATCCTGAAGCTTGCCCTTAGCATCTGCAACAGCCAGAAGAGAAGGCAACATATTTAGGCATCAAATGCTGGGAAACAGGCTCCAAGACCTACAGCTTAGGTCTTAGAGCATTCAAGGTTTGCAGTTTGCATGGTGCTTTGCGGTGCTATTTTCCTTTTTGCCACACTTAGGGGTTAAACTTCTGTTTATGATTAAGGACCCCAACCTCTCCCCCTCACACACATACTTACTATGAGACCAACTGAGCATTAGTGTATCTGTACAACGTCTGCAGGTCAAATGGGCTCCTAATCCAGATAATCCACGCGGTGTGATTGGCTACAGTTCTGTAGAAATCCTTTAATTTTCATTCTCTTGCCACTGCTGACAGTCAGGGTTTTGTTGACAAATTAGCAGCAAAGTAATGGATGCAGGTGGATTAGAATACCTTGTTTTGCATGTGGTAGTATCAGACCGCCAAAAATAAATACACATTAGGAAACCAGGAAAAATATCATTATTAAAATAGGATGGCTATTTTTAAAAAAATGTCTTCTTGGAGCTGCAGCAAGGAGGTGAAAGCACGATGCAGGAGAGGATTACCTTGTTCAAAAATGTAGATTCTCCCTCTCCATTTTTTGGATACCTAACTCAGCCTTTCCTCACAGACCAGGCTCTCGCCTCCCCTTCACAGCCTCTGTGGGATGTACACTGACTTGCTGCTCAGCCAAGGCAGTCGACTTAAGCACCCACAAGGCAATCCTTGGAATGCAAAACTTAGCCAGGTCTCCCCCCACCCTGACCTGAGAGCCTCCCTTTCTTGAGGTGATAGCTTGTTGTGAAGTGAAAAATCCCTGAGAAGCAGGCAATGCCTTAAAGGCTACTTCCAAATGCCGGACTGAGAGTGCTACATTTGCTACAGAAGCAAGACCTCAGCTACCACAGGCAGCAAAGGAGATGATCATCAGTCTGTTGACCAGAACAAGGCAGAGAAGAAATCAAGAGAGAAAGTATTTCCTTTCAGGAAAGCAAACAACCAACCCCTGAAACAAATAAAAAAGATGTTAATTCAGGCTGCTGAGCTTCTGTAACTATTTTCCTTGACTTTTTAAGAGCTTTCTGAAGAATTAGCTGCTCTAAAAAGGAAGAATACTTTTGTGAAGTGAGAAGACTGTTTCCACTTAAAGCTGTGGACAATATACTCGAAAGTCCAGTCAGAACAGCTTTATTATGGTCTTTGGGATGCAGTGGTTACAATGCATTTCCAACAGGTTGAAAGGCATCTGCCACAACAGGGTATTTTGGGACCAGAACCCCTGTGCTTGACAGGGTGAAGGAAATGGCTTCACAGAAAAGGTGTGAGGGAAGGAAAAAGCAGGGTGTGGAAAATATGAAACAAGAAACATGTCAAGGGGGAAAAAAGTGAAAGAAATATGGGAAGAAGTGAAGAATTCAAAGGAGATAGGAATGAAATTGCCCTGTCTTCCAGGAGAGGACAGGGGCTCCAATTTCAGCCAAGACGTCCTGCAAGTGGAATAGGCAAAACCTGGTGTTAGAAAACATCACAAAGGGGAGGACTCAGAAACATAGATGATTTATGAAAAAAGGTAAGAGCATTCAGGTCTTCCTCATATTAAAAAAAACTGTGCTGGTTTAAAGCACAGGTATATTAGGTTTAAGGAATCTCTCTTATGGAGATAAAAAGCTTATGTTCCTCTCCGTTTGAATGCTTCACTCAAAAAAAGCAGTTCTTACAGAATAAGAGCATAAAGGAAATGAGACAAACTAAGAAAAAAGTCACATATTTATAAAGAGGCAAAATAAACCTTCTTTAGAAGGACTTCTAAAAGACTACTGTAATATCAATGAAATATCTAGAATTGCAGTTGTAAATAACACACTTGAGAAAGCTTTTGGACGAGAGAAAAGTCTTTCAGTGCTTTTGGAAATGTGGGGAGGCAAGATAAACAAGACAACAGATCCATTTTTAATTACTAGGAGCTGGGGTGTGGGAGTGAATGCCAATGCTCACACCATGCCAGAAATGTGATCTCTCATATCAATTTGCTTCTTTAAGGCACCATCTTAATGCCATTTCCTGGCCAATACTAAGCCATAGGACCAAGCAAACTGGACTTTAATTCATGGACTAAGAAGTTTTGCATTTCCCATGTGATATTTCAAAACCCAATGTGTCCCACACATGCATTCAGTCCCTTACAATCATTTGAGTTTCCTCTGCACTGCCACATTCTACGTGTGTGACTTCAGAAGATAAGTAACACTTTCAGCTCCAACGTCCTTTTAAAATCCACCTCCTGTTCAATACCTGTAGTTTCGAATATAGTAACAAATATGTTGACTAGCAACTCCCACTACAGGAGAGAAAGAAAGCCCCACAAAGAGGTGGAACCTAAGAACAAAGGTGGAGAACAAAAGCCCCCCCTTTACTCAATTTGTCTGCCCACATACCAAAGATCAAAAGAGCTCTGGGAAGGCTCTGCATAATCTACATACTTTGTGACCTTATTACAACCAAATTCCCCCTGCAGGCACAGCCACTGTGTATATATGCACACACTGTAAATACACAAGCGGGTCCGTGGATGTTTGCCAAGTCACTTGCTCGTGCATTGAGTTTGCTTACTTTTAACAATGCTGAGGCCAAAGAAGTGAGGCTCTTTAATCTTCACTAAATCACAAACTTGCTGAAAGAGCTCCTGTCCAGTGGCTTTGACCTGAAAAACACAACCAATCCAACATTACAGATGGCTCACACACCTGGATGGAGCAACTCTTTTTTATGGAGGTCAATATATTTTTGGGTACTAAAGCAAAATACCCAAACACAACCACACCAGACAACATGCTTTGTTTTCAGTATTATTGCTATTATCACAATATAATAATCATTATTAATTACAGAAATGAAAATACTGCCTTCTTGCAGATTTCTCTTGAAAAGGTTAGAGGAAAAAAAAACCATCAAACCCAAAAGTTTTCATTCAGGAGAACCAGGAACAAAAGTACCCAAACAAACACAAGACTGAGTAGCTCGTGGGTTAGAGATGTGGTTGCTCTGTACCCCACACAGAAGAGCTTGTGTTCTGTCTCCTGCTGACTTCTAGTTACACAGCCATTAACATCTTCATCTTTGGCAGCTGACACCAAGAGCCTGTAAGGCCTTGCCTGTTTCCCTGCACACTGAGACCTTCCAATACCCCTGCCTCCTGTACTGCACAGACTCCCCCGGAAGGTTCTGGTTAACTGCACGTGCAGACCTGGATGTGTACTGTGACTGGAAGATTCCCCCCACCAAGTGTCCCCCCACCAAAGCCTCATTTTCCCTGTCGCACTGCACCATCCCAGGAGTACTGACAGACAAAGCACAGGCACAAACAGAAACCCCCCAGCCCACAGAGGCACAGGGGAAGGAGTTCAGAGAAAGAGCAGGTGGGGAGAACAGAACAGCACTGACACAGGCAACATCAGCTCAGGCTAGGGTGCAGCCAACTGCAGCAGCAAAATGGGCCAGGACCTTGGAATTTCATCACCCCACTGCTGGACAATGCAGATTAGCAGTGCCTGGAGGGGTACAGTGCAGTGCTACCTACCAAGCAACAAAGATGACAGGGCAGAAGTTGACTGCTTAACTCTCCTAGAAACCAATCATCATCCTAATTTTTCAAGCTCTTTTAGTGCAGGTATGCCACACACCCCAGAAACTGGCTTGCACTCCCCTCCCCGCCCCAGGATGTACCATGTCACTAGACATGGACAATGGGAAACAGGAGGTCATTTAAGTACTCATTTTCTTCTCCTTGACAAGGCACCACTAGCCAGATACTCTGTACTGTTTCATCAGGAGCTTTGAAGCCTGCACTACACTAATGCAAACACGTGTAAGCTTTGAGCAGGGAGGAGGTAGTGCACAGTTCTGATAAGACCCAAGCCCAGATCTGGGTCATATTATGCATCTCCGTGTGAGACTGCACCTGCCTCACACCTAAATGCAGTGTTTGCTCAGACACCAAGAACACACATTTGGAAGGTAAGGTTTGGCACAGAGCAGTCCCCTTTGCCTAAGACGCAAGCTCTGAGCATGTTCTCCTACCTGGGAAGGACTTGCTAAGAAAGATGTGACCTACCTCCAGCCAAAATGGTTACAGGCATACAAGAGTCACTGGCAGCACAGGACTCTCTGTAAATGCTACACAATTAGATGAATGTTCTAAGTGGCAAGCTTTCATACCTAAGGGAAGAAAAACCTGCTTTAAGATACTAAATTCTAGGGAACTGAGCACTTCAAGTGGCAGTTTTGTGGCACTCAGCTCTAAACAGTGATTTAAGCAGATTTCTTGCATAGCGGGTATGTGACTACCACCCTCTCCATTCTCCTCTTGGCACTTCCCTTCTGTATCAGGTTCTACTCCCAGCCTTAAAGGCTATGTAATACCAATTACATTTGCAATTGCTGTTCCCTCCTCCTACTTTCCCCTCTGCTCAAAGCAACCAATACTTCCCTTTGCATTTTTCATCTAGGCGCTTCTCTTTGGACTTTCCTCCCTATGCATATGGTTCCTGTGCCAAGATTGATCCCAGAAATGCTATGACTCATTCCTTCCACTGATACTCAGCTTTGCCCCACAGCAGGTTCAGGGCTTCTTTACATGTGAAATTTTAGTCCGAAGTGAAATCAAGTGCAAGTTTACAGAACGCAACTGCCACTCCAAGGTCATTCTGTGTACAGATATTCACATGCATTAGTTACCTATGTCTATTTTTCTTGGCACATGTGCTTTGAAATATCAGCTCTCCTGTTCACAGAACACCTGAAAGACTTCAGACCTATGCTTGCCATTCACCAATACACAAGACCTCACCAGACTTGCTCCACTCTGAAAATTTCTCCCACTTTGCCTTGCCCTCTTTAGGGCAGCTGGTGAGCTGCAACCCCCACTAGTTCCCCTCACTGCTCTGCTTCTACTCATGTTCACAGTCGGTCCCAAGAAGGCAGTTTCACTCCTCACCATCCCCCCAAATTCACTGTACATTCAGAAAGGTAGACACTGAAGTTAATTAAGAGATACTCGATTGTGGGGGAAGAGAATTTAAAATGGCTCCCGCTCTTCTCTCTTCAACAGCACTATCTGTGAAGGGCGTAAGACAAATCCATTTTAAAGAGCAGCCTTCAAATCTATATGTGACCACATAAAACACATATAGGTAAACTCTTATCTGGAAGGGTGGAATTTATATGGGACGGGGGAGGGAGGAATTACCTGCATAAACACTGTGCTTATCATGGGAAGGATCTATAATGTATTCTGCTGGAAAGATAACCATTCCTACCTACCTCACTGAGCTGCAAGCTTGTTTAGTATTTGCATTCCACACTGAAGAGGTTAAAAGGCTTTGGAAATCTTTAGTAGTGGTATTATTATCCTAATAAATGCACAAAGTATCATATGTGGTTGTGCTAATTACATTTGGGTTCCACCAACATCACTAGAAAATTGCCTTGATGTTTCTTTAAAAAAGAAAGATCTCTCCAGCTATGAAATCTTAATTTTTGTTGCTGTTTTGAATGAATGTTGTGGTAAAGTCAAAAGCCAAACGAAAAGCTGTTTCTGGTGACTTGCCCAGCTGTAACAGGTCATGTTTCACTCTCTATGCAATTAGGACACAACTGTGTGTTGAGGTCTCATGTTTTGGCCCAGGCAGCTATTCCCTTTCACACACAGGCATCTCCAAGTGCATACTTTCCCAACGTCCCAGACACGAAAGAAAGCGGGATCAGAAATGACAAAGGCTAATGTCTTTAAAAGGAATACAAAAGGGTGTTGTGGAGGATTCCTCTGCAGCACAACATGGTGATGCATAAGGCACCCCAGCTTTTTTGAGGGGCAGCAGGCTGGGACAGGACAGGGGAACAGGAGGGGAGACAGCATTTCTCCTCTATCCCTGTCAGGGCTCAATGCAAAAGACCATTTCTTATGCTTATTAAATATTTTGGAGGTATTAGAAGACATGCAGATGTAGCATTTAGGAACCTGGTTTAGTGGTGGACTTGGCAGTGTCATGTTTATGGCTGGCCTTGATCTTAAGGGTCTTTCTCACCCCAATTTTATTTTACGATAAACGGCAGGTTTTTGTGATCTACTGGAGCATGAACCATTGGTGAAGGAACAGCTGTGTGCTCCGTTCAGGCACGGGCAGCGAGGAGCAGTGACAGTCTCCTGCACGCCAGCCTGCACCTTCCCCATGGCCGGCAGCTCTGCTATCTCCCATCTTTAGCCTCTCTGATAAGAGCTATAAGAAGGTGAGATTTAGGGTCAGCTGCAACAGACCATTACCCAGGCCTGTACACCTGCTGCCAAGAACTTAATTAAATCATCGTTTTCTGCCTTGCACAAAAGCCAGCAGATTGCAGAAGCCTTCTGGGGCAGCGGATGGGCTGGGTTTGAACCAGTAACCTAGAAGCAGAGTGTCCCAGATTTTGCTGTTAAAGCTTTATTCCATACAGCCCTTGGGGCTGTTTCAGTTAAGGACACTACACTTACACACAGCAGGTAGGAAAATTCCGGCACGGATTTTGAAGATTAGCATGCATAGTTTCAAAAGCCACCATTTCAATCAAGTACTTGAAATAACAGTTCGCCTCAACTGTCTTCTCCTCCTCCTCATCCCAAAGCGGGGGAAAAAACCTACCCAAAACAAAGTCAAATCTCCCCAGCCCACACATGAGTGCACGCACACGCTCACAAGAGAGCACTTATCTTTGAGACTCGCCTGTCCTCTGAACGCCAAGTGCCTCTTGTCAGCTCAGTTTCTCACAAGTTCAAGGAGCAGCCAGCGTAGCACAAAGAGGCACCGTGCTGTGCAGACACCACGCCACCCTGGGCTGCCAGCTGAGCCGGCCCTGCTGTCACTCCTGCACACTTCCAGACATTCGAGGCAGCAATCAAAGAAATGAAGGAACTTACCTCGATTTTTTGTGTGTATGAGTACTCAAGAGGAGGGAAAAAACCCCACCCTCAATGGCTGTTTGCCTTAGACTCTTTGAAGGGATCTGCAGGCTATCAAAACCAGGGACAGCTGGACTCTTTACAAGAGTAAACAGTCATGTATTGGGTACACTTGCTAAGGAATCAAGGTATCTCAGGTTCAATTTTTAAAAAATTCCTGGATTATTACAAGCAGCAAAACCACTCAGAGTTAATAAAAAGTAAGTAACAACAGAAAAAGAGCAGAGGAGACCCCCATCCTACAACACAGACATGACTTTTAATGAACTCTGCGAATGAGTTGAAGCTGCCCAATTAGAAAATGGAGCACCAATTACCCTAAGCTGGCTAATAGCCTTTCAGTCAGCAGACCAGCACCAGGCTTTTGGGAGAACAATGGGAACTAACAAAACTGAACTGTGGCGTGGATGCAGCGACCTCCCAGCCTTCCTCCCGGCCACTCACCCCGACGGCCAGGCTGAGCTGCTCGCGGGTGGGCAGGAAGACGCAGACGCTCCGGATCTCTGGCTGCATCCTGCCTGCCAGCAGTGCCCTGCTCATGGTGGGCAGCTCCACAGGGGCTGGGGTCTCCTCTCCAGACGGGTGTCAGGCTCCCTTCATCCCATGTACCTGTTGAAAAGGCGAGAGCATCAGTGCTGTGCTTCTGTTGGCACTGGGAGCAGCTCACAGCACGCATGTGATGAGATGTTTAAAAACAAAAACACTCCCAGTCATCCATTTTCCAGGGACAGTCAGTGTTTCCACCAGCATCACAGCACAAACCAGGCAGCGTCAACCTTTTAAATAGATTGAAAGTCTCACGAGAGTGCCATAAAGCAGTGAAGTCTCCCTGGAATAACAAACCAGACTCAAGGTTTCCAGACTCATATAAGTGATAAGGCAGGTGGCACCTTGGGCCACTGCCTGAAAACACCCATGACATGGGGGAGTGCCCCATCCTTCAGCCAGAGACCTCGCTCTCTCCCAAAGCAGAGATTTCAATGGGCTGTCAGCGGGCACACGTCAGTGCAGAGGACTTCATCTGTGCTGTCCTCCCCCTCACTCCATTCCTACTCTCTGGGAAACTGCTGCCTGAAATCCTCTACACCTCAACTCAAGGGAGGAGGTGGAACACAAACTCACAAGGCTGAGCTGCTGTATAACACCTTTTGTGAGGTAAGCACTGCCAATCTCCTCTTAAGGACTGAGCCCAGGCTGCACTAGCACCTCACAGGTGAAGTTCAGATATTAACAGAAATAAGAGATGAATTTTGTTTGCAGCCAAACACACAGTAGCCAACATCATCTTCCCTTTACAGCTAGGTTAGACAGTTTCCTCAGCAACTTGTTCCATTTTATGTACAGTCCTCTCCTCTCCAGTGCTCTCAGCATTCCTCTCAAGGAAGCATCCTGTGGCACCCGATGAATCCTTCAGGAAGGGGAGAGGCTCCTCGAGGGTGGGTTAGGTATCAATGCCTGCAGAGACCCGAGCCAGCAAGATGCCAACCACGGGGTACACTCCATCCCCATACAAGATTTGATGCAAGTTAACCCCAGCTGCCCTGAACAAAGGGGCTGACTCCCTTCCACCAGCAACACCCGGGCACTCACCACCAGCACAGCAACACAAGTGTTGCTAGCTGATGCCTGCCCCCAGAGTCCCCACACACCCCGGGACAGGTGCAGAGCCCAGCAAAGGCAGCTCCGTGCACTGGCTCTGCCAGTGCCACCCCCTCCCACCACCCACAGCCCAGCCCACACTCGGGGGACAGGCTGTGAAGGGAGCCATGGGCTTTTCCTTCACCCTCCACAAGGGCTAGAAGATGAGGGATCATAAGCAGCAGGGAAGCACGCCATGTTATGCTAACACACAACACACATACATGGATATGCATGTACATGTGTGTGTGTGTGATTACATAGAAGTTTAAGAACCATTTTGTGCTTAAAGTCATGTTTGTCCTGGTTCAGGAGAAAATCATGGCAGAATCAAATTCCTGTGTGGGAGATGGGAAAAGCAAACCATCATATAGAGTATAGCAAATAAAACTCAGATTTATCCCTCTCCCTTCAACTCTGTACTCAAGTTATCAATTATTTTTTAAACTATTTTTTAAAGCAAATACAAGATAGATCCAGGAGTGTCCTTTTGCAAATACAGAAGCTGTTCCATGCACCTCCTTCCCTGAACCAGCATATACAATTCTTCTTAATAAAGCAATTTTTGATTCAAATTATGTATTACAACATTCCTTGTAAGATAGAAGTACACAAAAAAATGCAGACAAGGAGGTTATTAAAAATTTTTTTTCAGAACAAGTATTTCGTTTAACAAGACCTAGGAGTTTTAAAAAGATTGCTCTAAATTAAAAGTGAGAAAAACACATTTGACTTTCTGGGACAGCTGAAAGCTGCTATTAACTGAAATATTAAGAGGAAAATTCTGATTTACCTTCTCTTACTGATATAATTATACTGACATGCTCTCTTAGGCTCCAGACTACACACTTTTAACAGCTGTATATAAATTACAGATGTCTACAGAATGACTTGAGGGCAACAGGTCACCACTATTATTGCCAGCTGATGTAATTTATGCCATAAACTTTATCAACAGCATAAAGACCTCAGAGTATGAACTTTTCAACATAAGGAAGTTTATCTTAATTGTCAAACGGCTGCACTGGCCAGTACACGTTCCCTCTCACAAGGGGACACCACAGCCAGTGAAGACATTCATGGGGCTCAAAACAGAACTGAAAACAGGACAAAAAAGTGACCATAAAAAAGACCCAAACATATGCACACAGATTCCTTTGGACAGCTGAAGAAACTGACTCTCACTTTCCCACAGCCTCTCTAATAAAAAGGTGGAAAGTTTTTTCCCCACACATGCTTTTTCCACTTGAGTTTTTAAGAGAACAGCTGTGGACCCTCAGAACAGAGAAGTGAAAAAGGCAGAGAGAAGGTGTTTTTCTTCTTATCATTCAAAACAAATGAGCTTGTGGACCCTCCCACGACAGGTAAGGAGTTAAAGAAAAAATGTCCTTAGTCTGAATGGAGAGGTCAAACACAAGCCCAGCTCAACCTTCTCTTCTTCAGAGGTATGTTAGGATGTGATAAAACACAATGAATCATTAACTTGCTAGCAATGCATGTTTACACCTTTTTTTAAAAAAAAGCTGTGAGTCAAGAGTAACTGTCCAATGAAAACAAGTGACCAGAAGGAATGCTCTTACTTAAACATACACAATTTCAGATGCCATTCTTTTGTTTACCACAGATTCCAACCTTTTAACCTCAATTAAACCATAAAAGCTTCAGCAAATGCACTGCAGATGAATTAATAAAAGCTGAAGTCAATCATCAGCCTCTGCGACACACTACAGGTTGTTTGTTTTTATTGTGTTGCTTTTTTTTAACTAACATCACTTCATATTTTAGCTTCTGCAGAAGTACATTTTGAGATGTAATTGCCTGGTCAAAGGCCCAGCAAGTCTATCAATTAAAACAGTCAAAGGCACTATTTATTTGTATTCTTCTGGTATCAGACAGAAGGCTTATTAATGCCCAGAGTGGTGGCCCAGCTTATTTAGCAGTGTTTATTTTACCTAAACACACACGCAGAGGGTCTTTGGAAAACATGCCTGTCATTAACTTCAAGCCTTCTCTCACTCAGCAGCTCAAACATGGTCATAAAAACTCAATTAAATCTTCCCCTCCTCTCTCCACAGACCCTCAAGCTGCCTCCCAGCACAGGGCCAGAACCTCAGCACTTGCTGGGTCAAAGCAGGAATGGATGAGGTTTGCCCCAGCAAGGTGGCTAAGAGCAGCAGAGCCCTCCACGGGAGGAAGAAGAGGAGTTGAAGGAGAAGGAAGGAGCCTGTTTGCTTCAGGTATCAGCAGGATGGCTCACTAAAACACCTCACACCCCCCCATATACCCAATGACACAAGGATGTCCTGCCACCACTGAATTTGGGGCCACATCACTGCCAGCCTGTCTGGAAGAAGGTCTCATCCAGACAGCATGTGGGTTCACATAATGAATGCCACTGTATTTTACACACTAGTTCATAGCACCACAGCGAACTGGGTCCTGATTCTCATTTCAGCCTCTAGGTACAGCCACAACCACATCTCAAGGGGATAAAGGAAATAGATGAATGAGCCATAACTTACCATCTCAGAGTAGCAAAGCAGAATAAAGTTCTCATCTATCAAGAAAACAGCACAGGCTATTCTGTGCTTCTCTTACAAACACCTGGAAATAGGTGTTTGTAAGGTTTATTTTTAAAGGTTTATTACAGTAAAACATCTGCTTTTGCTAGAGCTGATAGAGAATGAGCACTGAGCATCTTCTTGATGAAACTTTACCACAGTGGCCCTACAGCCTCTCAGCAAAAATTGTCCAGAAACATTAAGACTCTTCTTAATATTTTCCAGACATCATCCAGAGATGTCTTAGGCTTCTAAGAACACTAGACTCTTAGGCTGCAGTTTCACAAACAGCTTAAGCAGCTTTAATCAAGGCAGTCCTCCAGCAAAACAGACAGACAACTGCCTGGAAACAAATCTGCCTCTGGCAGCAACCCACACTTGGGCTGCCTTGTACTCATGATGAAACGCAGCTGTAAAACTGAAAACCCCCCTCACCTTCCAGGTAGTTTGTCCCCTCAGATGCACACTGTAGGGTACCAGTACCATCTGCAAAAGAGAGTAATAAAGAGCCTGAGCAAGTAAAAGATGTCATGATAGCATGTAAAAGCCTTTCTCAGCAATTTTAAAAAACTCCACCCACCTCCTTTGACTAGCCCCTGCGATAATGAAAATTTCTCTGAGAAGATGCATCAACCAGGAGGGAGCAGAAGCAAAGTTACTTGTCAGGGCAGAAAACAAGACTGAAGCTAAATAGCTTTATGTCGTGGCTGTAAGATGACGTGAGAAGTGCCACCTGTGACCAGCAGTCAGGACAACTAGGTCACATCCTGCAGCAAATTCCCAGAAGCACATTGACTTTCCACATGTGTCTACCTCAGCACCATTCCAGGACTAGCACGACACAACCAAGGGCAAAGGTGCCACAAGGAGGTAAGGTACCAAATTTGGTATTGACAAATTTGCTTTTGGGGTAAAATACACACCTGTCTTCAAAAACTGAGCACTACTTAGTAGGAAACCCCTATTCAAAGCCATTGAACAAGGAATACCAAGACACCTCCTAGTCACCTGGGTGCTCTGAAGAACTGGATTCCAGAACCAGTGCAGCTTGGCTGTTGCAGGTGCAACACTGACAGCAGAGACAACTGGCTTCAGCCCACAGAAGTGGGAGATGCAACTGCAGCAGGCCTTCTGCAGGCATGTGGGCCCGGCCCCCACCTTTCCTTGAGGATTCTCAAGAGATGCAATGTGAGATGCCTTCAAAAACTCCAAGGCTGTGAACCCGAGCAGACGTGACAGATGAGGAAATCATTGAGCATTGGTCTTAGATACCAACATCCTTTTTTCTTTCCTCCTGTACAAGCAGCACTCCTTGGTGTCACCGAGCTTTAACAATAGCAAGGAAAACGCTTTCTCACTAGTCTTCATTGCAGGATTAGGCACAGCTCTTAGTCAGGCATGACTGCTCACACCCCCCACCTCTGTGCTACAAAGTCTTCCCTGCCCCACATCACGCAGCATAAGTGAGCTCCAGAACAGGAACCGTGCTCTAGTGCTTGTAACTCTTCTGCTCTGCACTCCCCGCAACGTGGCCGCTGTGCTTAGGAAGAAGGGATCTCCCAAAATTCCGCGGACACCCATCCCTAACCTGGGACCATGCTGCTATGCTACTCTGTCTGTAGGCTGCCCTAGTCCTTAAGCTCGGGGATAGGGACAGCCCTCCTAACCCAGGGATGGTGGCATTCTCTTGCAGCCAAATAAAAGTGACTCATGTTTTTGGGTGCACTAACAAGTCCTCAAGGAGAGGAAAAAATGCTTAACAAAGGACAGAGCACCAAAGGAGATGCTCCTGCAGCGTATGGAAGCACAGGGACAGGGCAGTGGTTGCAGGACCGTGCAGGGTAGCTGCCACGCTTCCATCCACCTCTCCCATGGGATGAAAAAAGCTCCTCAGCAGTTTTCTACCTTTGAGGACAGCACAACATGAATCACTTTATGAACTTAATATTTACCTGAATCCAAAACTGAGTCCAGGAGCTCTTTGAAAGAAACAGGCAATGAGTACTAAAGGCTTCAGGCAAAAAAGGACAAATTAGTATCTCACAGGGATTACATTTTTCCAACTCTTCCAAGTGATGGAAAGTGGCTTTGAAGTTCTGGACACAAAAACATGCAGCCTTTTAAAATACATTATTTTGTCAGAAGCACATGCAAAACTTAGCAATGGACATGTTTTAAAGAACACCCAAGCAGTAAAGTCTGCATCCAGAGCATGCAATTGCTTTCCAGCACACTTTTTTTTCCTGGTAAATCAAACAAACAATCTTGTTGTGGCAAGATCAATGGATCAACTGATCCTTCCTTTTCACTGACTAGTAAAAGTAGTAGTATATACCCTATTGCATCTGACTACCACCATGTAGCTTCTCATTGCAACGAATTTCTTTACTCCTGCATAATCTATTAATGGACTTGTTTACTCAATACTAATCACTTATAAGTCTTCGTCATACTTCATCAATCAAGCACATTAATTAACGTTTAAGAGTAAGTGGCAATTCAAGGTATCAATTGGCTTAGGCAACTGAAGAAGCACAAGAAAGAACCAGCAAAATATGGGATTGGGCATGAGCCAGGCTCAGTATCCATTACACCTCACAAAGAGCAGCTGCAAAGGAAGCCTGCTCAGAAATGCCAAGCTCCATTTCCTCAGCTGGATCCCCAACACACATCACATGAGATCTTGCAAAAGTTAAGAGAAGTGAATTGCTGGAACAGCCATTCTGTAACAGCAACCTTGCCACCCCTCAAACACACAGACACATCTCTTTTGAGATGGACCCTGGGGAAATCTGATTTATTGTCAAACATGCACACAGCCGGGAGAGCGGTAAAGACAATGCCGGTCCAGGACCTCGGCGCGAAGAACAGCAACAGAGACACTTCAATTTAGCACTCCAGTGCTTGGCAATCCTGCCATGTAGTGCAATCTTTAGTAAAGACCATTGGTCTTTTCTATCTATGGGAAACAGGAGAGGCAAAGCACAGGCAGCAAGTTTTTTAAAACAAGGGAAAGTGAGGCTTCCTTCAAAGCCACTATCAGGAAACTTAGGAAGAGCAGGGAGAACAGCAGAAAGACTTGGCCTCTCTACTGGCAAGAGAGAAGCACCTTCCTACAACATACAAATTGCAAACGCACGACACCTCCTGACCCAAAAGCCTATTAGTTAATTCTCCAAATGGAAACATATTCCATTTTTAGTCTACCAAGGCTATAAACAGGATTTCTCCCAAGGGGATATATTATACTCTTGCCTCAAGCACAAGAGATGAGATACTCTTCTACAAGCCTGTCTTTGCAGAAATTGTTTTACAGGGATAGTATTTTCTCACTTGAGCTAGGCTGGACTGATCTGGAATGTATCCCTAAGACTCCAGAAGTACTTTGCAGAGCTGTCCAAAAATTTCATTTCTATTCTCACCAAGATCTTGTAACAGTTATAGAAGCAGCAGACTACAAAATCTTTATTAAATAAATAAATAAAGAGCAAAGCATAATTATAATTTCACAAGCAATACCTTGAATTGCAGGACAAATAAGGAAACATGCTTTTTTAAAACAACATAACAAATTCTTCTGAGTAGGAATAGCTTTGCTACCAGTAATACCCAGGTAAAAAAATAAATTGGCTTGCTTCCCCTGCGGAAGGGGAAAGTCCACTGCTGATCTCATTGCAGCTGAATCACTATCTAAATATTCAGACCAACCAGGCAACTTCTGCATCAGTTTGCTTCTAACTTTTTCCCCCTCAAGTGTATGGCTAGCCTTGAACATATTCAGAGCAGAGAGGAATGCTGATTTATGTGAAGTGGACAAAAAGAATAGATAAAACTCCACCTGGAACACAGTTTGCCTCTTTACAAGTGTGGAAATGCCAATCTGCCAATATCTATCTTGATAAAATTAACACAAACAGCAGGGTCTTTATAATTAGATGCAGTTTCAGAGACTGCACACAGCACTGCCAGACATCAGCTTCAGCAAAGCAATGGGGAAATGGGAAGACACGGACAAAAAAAGAAACAGAACAAAAAAAACTCCAGCCTTACAGAGTGCTGCATTTTTGGGGCGATGCAAAATTGTGCAAAAAGAGGAAATAGAGGGAAAAAAAGAAAAAGCAAACATAAGAAATGGTTAAAAAAAGAAGCAAATTATCTTCTCCTGGGATTCTCCAGGGAGCAGCTCCTCCTTGTCAGAGGATTTTGTTTGGGCCAAGCCCACCGTTTGTCTGTGCTCAGTTACTAACCACACACTACGAATTAAGGTACCACTGCTTAACACCACTAAGATAATCAAGCAGCAGCGCAGTAACAGGGGACTTTCTGCAAGAAAAGAAGTGTAACCCCGGAGCACAGAAAGCGTGCAAGTCATTTACACTGTCTCACGTTGGAGGAACAGTGGGGCAACGACTTTACTACAAAAGGCAACTGATAGAGAGCTAATCACTGGATTCATATGCTTTTTACCTGCAGCGCTGGGAGCAGAAAAGTGCTGTAGCTTTAAAGTGCCATCAGCTTTGATTAAAAAAAAAAAAACAAACAAAAAAACCAACCCAAACTCTAACCAAAAAAAAACCCCAAAAATCACAAAAATTCACACATAAAAAACCTAAATGATATGGCCCTCACCTGCTGTCTAAAATCTTCTATCAGAAAAAGACTTACAAGAGAAAGCCACATGTATATCCAAATATTTTTGGTGTCACAGGTGTTTATCCCATTTTATCAATTTTGTTGAAAAATCCAGCTAACAACAACAAAAATTCTAAGGGGAAGACAAACTGTCCAAAAAAGCACAGACAGTATTTTTTTTGGTAAACCACTGCAAAGAATCACCACAACCAATGTTCTTCAATAGGATTGTGTAGACTTATTTTTGTCCTACTCTTTTTTGTTTCTTCCCCTCTTTTCTTTCTTTAGGTGATCTCTACAAGGAACACAACCCCCGCCTGCCTTTTGGATTCCATTTTTTTCTGATTTGGCACTTCTTATCTGAAGCCAAAACACAGGCTACTACACAGACTCCTATCATCACCAGTGCTGAAACCAGAACACTTTGATTAAGAGTGTTTAATTGTACGACAATTAAATGGGAGGAATAAACAAGAGTGAGGCCAAGGCATTCTGTTGTCATTACAAGTTTTCCAGGAACAAAATAAAAATTAAAAAAGCTAAACAAATTAATGAGTCACCAATGTCCAAACAGTTGTGGTTTGTTAGTTTGGGTTTTTCAAAACATTTTTGAAATATTTATTGTCAGGGCCCGGGCATCACAGCAGTACTCTGAAGAAGGGACAAGGTTCAGACAGTGTGCTAGTTTTCTGGTGTGGTGGAAAAACACAGATGTGCATTTTAAATGCCTCAGGGGAGTTAACCTGAGAGCCTGTCACTGCCGAACAGCAGGAGAAACATCTCTCAATGCAGACGATGACGACTTCTCAGCACAGGAAACCCAAAGCCTTTCTCTGTAAATCGTTACCAAGAAAGAATTCCAAGAGGTGGAGAAACAACGAGGTATGGAGACTTGTTCCTTTCTGACGCCCACCCCTCCTCCCGCGAGCACACACCTGCTGGGACACTCTCCTCCTTCCCAGTCCCGCCCCGTACGGGTGCATCCAAGTCCCTGACGGCTGTCAGACCACCCAGACCAGCCCCACGAGATGCCTCCAGCCCCTCGCTCGCCAGGCTGCCCCACGGAGGAGGCGGCCTAGGTGCTGCACCACAGCGGGGGGGACCCGCGGGGCCGTGTCCCTGTCACTCTCCCTCGGCACCTGCGAAGCAGGTGGCAGCCAACCGAGCACCAGCTGGGACGCGTCCCACACTCGTGCCATCGTACGGCCCCGCGGGACCTCTCTGGGACACGGCCACCCGCCTCGGGTGTCTCCCGTCGCGCAGCCGGTGTACTGCCCATCCCGCCCCAGCATCACCCCATCATCTAGCACCGGCGAGACGCACCGGCAGCGCCCTGTCCGCGACACCGAGGGACGGATAAGTTACTACGACTCCAGGCTCCTCCAGAGCTCCGCTCCCTCCTGTCCCCAGCCTGTGCCTGCCCGCTCCCGCTGCCTCCGTCCGGGAGCAGCAGCAGCCACGAGCGCGCAGGGACACCCACGGCGGCGCCTCTGACGGGAAAACCCCCCTGATAGCGTGACACAGCCGGAGATCTCTCCGGCCGAGGCTCGCACCGCCCATCCAGCCACGAAGTTGTAAATACACTTTCGCGGCGGCTGCCGCGCGGTGGGACCGACCGACCACCGCAGCACGGAGCCCCTCCCGGCTCCGCGGGCAGCGCACCCCCGTCCCAGCGCCTTCGCCCCACCATTCCCTCGCCCCGGGCTGCGGGCGCAGCCGGGCGCCCCGCGGGTCTCTCCGCTCGCAGCGCCGCCCGCAGCCGCACCGCGCCCGGGGGCTCCGNGTGCAGGGGACGCTGAGGGGGCGGCAGCTCTGCCTGCAGTGATGAGGGGTTGCTGGCCTGGCTGCGGGGCGATTTTGTTCTCGGACGGTACTCAGTGCACCGTACTGGCAGCAATGAAGTTTGCATAGGGGAAACTGCAATTAAGAGTGACTACAGCAAGACACTGTAACTCGGTCCGGGTGGCTGTGCTGCAGCCAGGTTGACTGGGCAGTGCTGGGAGGGGTAGATGGCACAATGCGTAAAGAGGTGCAGTGTAAGAGTCAGGATCGGATATGGGAACTCCGCGCCTGGAGTTTCGGGCGCTGCGAGCCACAGTGCTCGGGAAGGAGGTGCTGTGCTGCACGCATGGTATAAACCTTCTGGTTTCCCTCCCTCTTCTGTGTTATAATCTGCTTTCTAATGTAGTAATTTTCTGAAAGAAGACTGACATCATCTCAAGTCCTGTTGTTGCTCCTTCACGAGTAGGTTGTTGCTCAATTTCCCCACACATTCAGTTGCATGTGAAGATGCAGCAGGCATGGGAGCTGGGCTGGCAGCAGGAGAGCAGGTGGGAAGGCTTTTGCACAGTGTTGCACAACTCCATAGCAAAAAATTTGAGATTTGCCCAGGAGGAACCACAAAGAGTGAGCCTGACTTGCTGGTCTGACATGGCCACCTGACAGGGTGAGGGAAGCAGGACACCAGGTCACCTGTACTTACTCCCAGGTTTTAATCTTGCATTTGAGGTTAGACACGAGACTGGCTAAAGTCTCAGCCTTGCTGGCATGGAGAATAAAGAGGACAGCTTACTTTTGCCTCTTCCCAGCTGGATTGAAACAGGCTGCTCTGTGAGCACAGGGCATGTCTTATCCCACAACAGTCTTCTGACAGAAAATGTCGGTGTCTTACTCATTGTCTGAGCAAATGGGCAGGTATCTCATTTCAGGGGTAGTTCCAGGGCTGTGGGTCCTAGATGAACAGAGGCAACTGCCGATGGCCAAGGTGAAGTCTTTCACGGCTTGCCCTTTTGTTGAGCCAAGGCTGATCTATGTAGTTGCCCAGCCGTTTCTAATGCTATTCTGAGGTGCCTAATGTGTGGTTTCACAGGCAGCTGAGTTGGCATCACATCTTCCTTCTGTCCATAGAAACATGCCACACTGTCCATTTTTATTCCTTACCATTTTCTGTCTCCTTCACTTGCTTTGCTCATGGCTGTAGTACCTTCCTTAAACCAGCACTGGAGCATTTCAGATTGCTAAACTGGTCAATCTCACTAAATGGACAGAAAATCCCAGCTTTTTTATTGCTGGAAGAGTGGTCTGTTGTGTTGGTGTATTAGATTGTCTCATGGAGTGGTCCAGCCGGTGCTAGAGCCAGCATCTTGTAACATAACCTACGCTTCCTCACTTATTTTCCAGCATGGATTGCAGGATTGAACGCAAGGGCACAGAATCAAAGTGTAGCCTCTGTTGTTGAACCTGTTCTTAGTTAATCTGCCCTGTACTATGCATAAAGCCTGCAGTGGAGCCAGCACAGTAGTCTGGTCACAGTAGGACTTTGTCATGCTCTGACAGCTAGTGGAGAACTTGAAGTGTTAGCAAACAGCTCTGAAGAGTTGCTGCATGCTTCTGGGTTTTGATCAGTTGAAAAAAGAAAATGTTACAGTAGCTTACAAATTCATGACTCCAGTTTCGGTGACAGGATGCTTTAGCTATCACAGGAGGGAAGCCCCATGTCTAGGCTGTTGAGACAGGGGTGTGCTCTGTGCCACACCACCTTAACCTGCTCTCCTCATCATTTGCACTAGAATCCTTAGGGCTATTTCCTTAGGGCTTTTTCTTTCACACAGAACCTGAGTAGGAGAGTAAGAAAAGTGTGGGTCATGTGCAGGTGATGTTCCCAATGTGGCCATGATCATAATGGAATATAGTACAGAATGTCAGGTACGATTACCTTAACTGGAAGTATAGGAATTATCCCACATAGCTGGTCTTCTAGGACTGTGTGTCACCCTAGAGAAAACAAGCTGCATTTTGAGAAACATCAGAACTGCAGGAAAATTGAGATAGTGTCAGCCTGTTTGTTTTTGAAGGAGACATCAAAGTGTTGGAGACTGAAGATATCTGTGTTCCAAGGAAATACTGCTGCAAGTTTTCAAAGCATCAACTCCAGCTCTCCTTCTTGCAGTGCTGATAAGCAGTTTCATCCAGCTTGCTCTGTAAAGTGGAAGCTGGAGAGGGGGATTTGTGGATTGGTTCTTAAAAGCCGGTGTCTTCAGAAAAAAGAGCGGCTTTTGTAAGCTGATGTCTCATGCACAGTCATGCTGGAGTCAGAGGGACCCCATGCAAAAATAAAAGTTTGCATAAGCAGATGTCTTTACTCATGGTGTTGTCTGCATAGTATGTAGACAAAGAGATCTTCTAGTGCAAAAGGGAAAGCTGTGGCTTGCCTTCTCTGTCTCGGAAGAAGTATCCCTTTCCTTTTCTTACAATAATTATTGCAATGTGTGTAGGAGATCATTTTGTTGCTACTATTTATTGTCTAGTTCACAAGCAGCACCTCAGCTTAGAGAGAAACGGGTTGCTTGTAGAGTTTAAAAACAAAAGGAGTTTTCACTAATGATGTCGGGGAGCTGAAGCTGGCTTCAAGCTGTCCAAGTCATGAGAGGATGACTCAGAAGTCAAAAATTTGAGGCATTCCTATGTCTAGCGTTTAATCAACAGGCAAAGCATTGGGAGGTAAGCGGATGAAATCAATGGCAAATCAAAGAAGAATAGGTCAGCTATTCATTAGAGAAAGGATTGATCTCAGGGATATTAATGGAAAGGAGGGCATGAAATGAATCCTAAAGAAAAGTTTGAACTAACTGTGTCTGCAGCGAGCTGGCAGTCAGGGAGCCTTAAAAAAGTTACTTGACTGTGTTGCATGAAAGGCTATTTGCAGAACTGCATTCTCAGAGTCAGATTTAATCAGCTGCAGACAGAGACTTTCCAGCCATAATGCAGATCTTGCAGGAATAATAATTATTTGTGTGTTTTCCATTGCATATACAGTCATCATAGGTATTACATATGAAATTATAATAATCTGCTTTCTGTTAGCATACATGCTGAAGCAAAATCATATTTGGTGATGTTTTCAGTGCATGTTAGAGCTTGATTTTGCTGGCTCTTGCCTTATTCCTAGAAAATCATCAATAGCTTCAGTAGGACTATTCATCACGCTATGGCTTTTGTGATTAACATGTTGCAAAATCAGGTTTAATTTTGAGCTCCTGGGTAGGAATATTTTATTTTTTTGACACGTGAAATATCAAATTTATCTAAAATTGCATGTAAACAGTAAAAATAAAGTTGCAGTGTGGCTTATCTGCTAGTAACAGTATTGATTACATTATTGATAATAATTAGTCATTATACCAAGAGCCATGTACAAGGTGAGGTTTAAGACACCAGTTTGCATTAAATAAAAGTGAAATGGTGTTGTGCTGATCACTGACCACATTACGCTGCACGTGAGGCCAAGGTACAGGTCTGGAGCCATAAACTGCTTGTGGGCACTTGAAGGATGGCTCCTGTGCCAGGGATGTGCCGTGTGACTGCTGAGGACACGGGAGATTTTACTTTCTAGCCTATTGTCTCTGGTGCCATATATGTCACTGTGTACTGTATCTTTTATCCCAGAGGATCCTGATGTACTTCTTCAATGAGTTTTTCATTTGACATTTCAACAGAGACACCTTCAGGTAGTAAGGGAACAGCTGCATAATGTTGCTCTGTCAGCAGCCTTTGGAAACCAGGTGGGGAATCTGGGTAGGGAGAAGGGGTTCATAAATCAAATTTGGCCCTAGAGCACAGAGGCTGTAATTCTTACCCTTGGCAGAATCTCTGTGGGACTGTATTTACTAAAATGGTCACAAGCCACATTTAATTCTAAAGAGGAACAGTCTTTCAGTAACACGAAATCATTTAACATCATCATAGGCTTATGATTTTATTCTAACTTTGACCAAATTCCCAGGGCCCTTGGTTTCAAGATTTCCCAACCCAAGCTCTAATCAAGCCCAAACCTGTGTGCATTACACAGCCTCCTGAGAACCCAGCTGGTGGTGGCACGGCCACTGGCCATGAGGGCTTTGTCATGTTCTCTCTGACAGGACCCATTTGATGTCTCTTTGCCCCTACAGGTGCTCTGGCAAGTTGGTATTTGCAGCTAAATACACATAAAGGGCATAAGCTGCTGGTACAAGTTCCTTTCTGGGGACAGGAGTTGTCTACTGATTTCACCACACACTGAAATTCAAACTGTGAAGTTTTGGTTACTTTCAGACAACTTTGAAACCATGCCAGAGCTGTTAAATCCCTGCCCAGGGTTTCACAGTGCTTATCATGTCTCTGCTAGGCTTCCATCACAATGCTAAAATAATTTCATGTCCTCGGCATGGCAAACATATACACACATTGTCATTCACTGCTTAATAAAGAATTCTTTCTGGCTGTCTGTTCCCTGCAAGTTTTCCTCTCTTGGCCCCTAAAGACAGCAATCCTGCCAAAGCCATACCTTGCAAAGGAGTAAATGGCTTCTGCCGTGTCTGAACATGGGTTTCACAAAGGCTTTTCACTTCATTTTACTTCCTTTCCACTACGTGTTTTTATTTTTGTTTTGATTAGAATTACTGTCTGTAATATTGTTTTCCTATTTTTAACTTTTTCTCTCTAGCTGACTTATATATTCTTAATCAAAAAAGGAGAGTAACACCACCAGATGGTGGGGAAGGGTAGATTTTTTTGTTACGTAAACTAATCAACTTTGGAAATATTTGGAAGAATATTCTATGGTTAAGCCTTTTTCTAATATCAAATGGAGGTTTTTTGGTTTTTTTTAATCTGTATTTCTCTGTTCTTCCGTAGATCTCATAATAGAAATGTCTGCAATTATAAAGTGTTAGAGAATTATTAAAAAAGCAGTAGTCAGGAAGATCCATCTAGAAAGGCACTAGAGCCAGGGAAGAGTTTTCTGCAAAACCACAGATTTTTTTCATGCCCGAAGCATTGCCCTTTCCTCCTTTTTGAAAATCCTGTATGTGTTCCCTCTGATCCCCACCCCCCAGCAAACTGGGAAGTGGAAGAAATGTAATCTTGGCTGGTGGGGTCCTGCCTGCAGCCTCCTGCTTGGGGAGCACCTTGTGCCGCCACACAAAGGAGAGCTGGTGTCTCGGGAGGGGGAATGGGGAGGGAAACGTGCCTGGGAGCAGCTCCACCAGCTCCGAAATCCTACGTGCAGGAAACAATTGGCTGAACAGAGGCCACCGCTTGCAAATGCCCCAGCGGCCCTCTCTCTACCTTCTGCTACCAGGCAGTGCTGCAGATTTCCCTACCTTGGGAAATTTTGTGCCTAGATAAGAAGATACTGGGGGAAAAATGGAGAGAAAGCCAAAAATAAGAATACAGTCCTGCAAGTTTAAGGGAAGCAAAGGGATGCCCTTATGTGCTGTGTCATTCTGCTTCTTAAATGAGAAATGCGGGATGAAAGGAGAAAAGAAAAGGGGCACATTTAGGCTGAAAATTTCCATGAAGTAATGGCACTAAGATGATTTGAATTACCCACAGGATGAATTTAGCCTGACTTGTAAAATCTATTTGTACCATTATCACTGCTAACCTAAGCCTATTCACAGATAATTACAGTCAAGTGCTTACCGTGCTCTTGCTCATCTGTTTTTCCCTCCTGCCCATTTAGTAAATGCATCAGTTATGTATTAACACTGGTATGCTGTGTCAAAGCAGCAAGAGTTTTGAAATTAGGCAGCAGGAGCAGAATATAATATGACAGGAAAGAACCAGTGAAATCTGTAAACAAAGGGTTGTAAAAATGGTCATTAGAAGTCAGTTATTTTCTAAATAAGAAATTTTTCAAAATAAGACCTTAGAATTAAATAATTTGAATTTACAACAATGTGAATGCAAATGGACGTCAGATGTGGTAAGTTTGGCTAAAACACATTTCCAATTTTTGCATTACTTGGGGCAAAACAGATCCAAACATGAAGAAAAGTCATTGCCTGTACCTGACTTAAAATGCTGTTGAAATTCCCGAAAGGTTATCTTCTGCTGTGCAGTGTGAATCTCCTGCACGGACACATTCCATAAATACTCTTCTCTCCACCATGTTCTGGATAAAATGACTAACATGTAGGTCCTGTCCACTTTCTTCCTCATCACATTACCTGGCACTGAGTAAGGGGTTTGAATGAATTCCCAGCTCCTGTGCAAAGCCAAGAGATGACTGGGAAGAGTGCTATGATATCTGTCCATACAGGAGGTGACATTAGGAAAAGTGCCTGATGTGTGGGATTTATTCCACCCAGAGCGCATATTTTTAAGTATATTAGTAAAAGAGGCATCTAGATCTCCCCTCATTCCTGATAAATTCCTTCTGAGTGGTTGGGTGGGTGCCCAAGGGTGGAGTTAGTCAGGATTTGCTCTCACCTCTGAAAATAGGAGTCAGGTTTAAAGGTGCTCCACAAGCTCCACGCCGCCCCACTTTTTCTTAGCTACCCTTCACAGCAGCACCACTCTGGTCAGAGGCTTGCTTACCTGTCATAAGAGCTCCTGCCTATTTTAGTTTTTTTCTTGTCTCTGGACAAGAGAGGTGGCGTGGTGGTTCCTTTAGTGCCTGAACAAAACTATTTACCCAGAACTGAGTGTTTCAACCTGTCATTCTTCAGGAAGAAGAAATGTCTTCTTCCTGAAAATAAACGCAGCTGATATCAAAGCTTACATCAAGAAATAATAATCACATTTCACCAAACTTCAGTAGTTCTAGAGGCTACCTGGAGGTGTTAAAATGTCTGCTGCAACTCACCTCCTTAAACTATTTCTGTACTGAAAGCTATTTCATCACATTATAAACGCTTCATCAAGTTATAAAAAACAACTTAGGTATCTTATAAGTATAAAAAGTCTTGAGCACTGAAACCCCCTTGTAAATAAAGAATGTGGCTGTGAAATATAATCCCTGGTGGGATTGGTTTCTGTCCTCTGGAAGGGACATTACTTTGAGACAGGCAAAGACAAAGTAAAAGCTGGAGATGATGGCTGTAAGTGGAGAAAAGGCAAAAGTAATAAAAAATGTACACACAGGAGTTGCTAATCTGCAATGACTGTAAGCATGTCTCCCTGACTTCAGCTCTGAATAAATCATGCTATCTATACCAAGGTTATCTCCTTTTGTCATCATACATCAAGTAAAGATGAGAAACACAAGTCAGCCTGGTTCACTTAAAGTTAATTCCAAAATGTATTCAAAATCCATGAAAGGTAGGAAGAGTTCTCTAATTCTTTGTATGTATCAGTTATGTCCCATAAAAACTGTTACCATTATTGATATTTTCAATCTTTTATTTCAAGGTTGAGGATTAAATTTCGGGAGTTTGTATGACTGTTTGTTTTTTCCATGGGAAAGATATCCACAGCCTCTTGGACATGATCCCATAAAGGAGTCCTACTTTTTAAAAATAGCTGGTTCTACTCCTTCCATTAAAATGACAGAAGAAATACTCATCTCAGTAACAGTAAAAGCAACTTTTAGAGTTACCCCTTGCCATCTCCAGTGGTAAAGCTGAGCTCTAGCAGAGGGAAGTCCTGCTGGCACTGAAGAGAGTTCCTTGGGGATGGGTCATTCTCAGGGGGGTGCAGTGGGCTCTGGACGCTGCCCCAAACATAGCACTTGGTCATGTAGGTGTGAGCAAGCTGCTTAAAGAGGGCTTTTCTGCAGAGGTCAAAGCACTTCAACAGGGCATCTTATGCTGTGGTATCTTCTTTTTCAGCCCACTGAGAAATTTCATATTAAGGTACATAGCACTTTATAATGCCCATCCCATATTTCTTTCAGTTGTTTGACTTCCTTTTAGGTGACAAATACATTTTTTCATCAGTTTTTGTGTTGAAAAGAATTATAGGAAAATTAGAAATAAGTTTAATTTCCAATCAGTATGCATGTGCCAGTTACGTGGCCGTCTATGCTCACCAGGTTTTGTTTTTTACTGTGACTCTGCAGGGGTGAAAATAAGTAGGGTAAGCACTTTTAAGTAAATAGAGATGCCTTTGTCATGCTTTCAGTCATATGTCAGGTGTAGAAAGCCAGTCCAGAGTCCCTGGACTGACAGGTATAAGGTCATTTCATGTATCTACAGCATTTTTCCTATCTAGCTGCTCTCTCCCCTGCAAGCTCACCTCTCTGAAACAGAAAATAGTATTCACAAAAGCATTTGAGCTTGATCACCTCATTTTACTTCATCCATAAATATCCATGTGTCCATCCAGGCCTGTTCTCCATTTCAAAGGAGGGGAGAGCATCACTGGCACTGATGCACAGGGGATGCCCGTGGTAAAGATTGGTCTTCTGAGTGCCTACACTGAGCCTGAAAGCAGGGATGTCATGACCTGCTGAGGAGGCAAACAGCATGGCTCATGGCTGACTGTGTCGCTGCCATGTGGTCTAAGCTCCCGGGTGGCAAGGGGCAAATTCCTGCTCTCTGTGTTTAAGGCACCTAATTTATGATACGGTTTCAGGTTACAGCTAAACTGGTCCAGCCAAAAGGAATGTTCTGCTCCTCTCCCTCTCTCTGCCTTCTTCTGCTGCTTCTTTGGAGTGCGCCCTAGTGATGATATAGCTGCAGGGTGAATTGGTCCATTTGGCCTACCCTAGAAAAACTGATCTAATTTTATAACTCTGTGCTGGAGAACCTTGCTCCAACAAGGTACAGGGAGGGATGGCAGGGACTGCAGTTGGAGTTGCTGCAGTGGCAAACAACCTTTTCAGCAGAAACCCAATGCTTGATAGGGCTTACTGAAACGTCAAGTGGCACCTAACTCACAGAAAGAAAAGGACTAAATCCTAAAATTTCATGCTTTCTAGATGTGATGTGAAGCAGAAGAATGGGAGTGGATAGCTGGGGTAGCTGCAACTGGGAGATAGCCTATCCATATTTCTAACAGAGAAGCTACTTATCAGAGGGAATTCTCCAACTTTTCATACCATGCCTCTTCTCTTCTGGAAGAGTTTTGGGGCTTCATGTATACCTGCTTTTCCCAGTGTACATTCTCTTCTTCTCTCCCCTGGATGGGGCATACCAGACAGCTTAAGAAAGAAACAGAAAACCTATCTCTGACTGGCCGTGGGGGGCCTCTCTCTTTTCTGTGACTGTATAGATCATCTCACCTAAAATTAGGCAGCATAAATAGCTCTCAGTAGTCCAGGTCTTCACAGGCACCTGACATCAACGATTTGAATGAATTTGGGCATGTAAATAAGACCTCAGCTGTCTGGACCTAAAGTATTTGATTGCACTGCTAGCAAAGAAAATTAGGAATTTCTTGGTTAATTTTAGGTGGGATGAGAGAGAGGTTTGGATATGAAACGCTGTCTGTGACACCTTCAATTTTGGAGACTAGAACTTGCCCAAGTCCAAGAAGATATGATGAGCCATGTATACATTTGGGTCCGGCTTGGGTCTGTAAATAACACTTGCAGATGTTTGCAAGGACTTGGTCTACAGAATTCCCCCTGACTAGGACACAAATCTTCATGAGGACAGGTGTATGTCCGTACTGAAATTGTCAGTAACTGGTTGGACATGCTAATTTACTAAAGGCGAATGTAGTGTCACTGTAGGTGCTCAAGCAAAGTGCAACCTCTTCTTTGTTAGGACATAAGCTAAATAGCATCATCCATCCTATATTAACTTACCCTTAGCCTTACATGGGATAAACTGGTGAATGAAGCCAAACACAACGAGATGGTGAACAAAAAACAATGTCAAAATTTATTTGCGTTTAGTCAGTAGCCCAGGAATGAGAGCTGGGATGGTTGTGGTGATGAGCCAGAGGAATGCTGCTGGTATTAAGAGCTCTTTGCTGTGTCACACATTCCTGTACTTTGCAGGATCTGAAGGAATTAGCCTCAGGAAAGCTCAGAGTTTATTTCAGGTGGGTAAACTCTGTTTTCTGGCCTTTTGGTCGGTGGTGGGAAACATTCATAGCAATTGAAGGAAAGATCAACCGGCTAGATAAGAATTTGTTATCTTCCAGATGGCAGGTTATGAAAGCAGAGAAGAGGGCTGTGTCTGTCAGGTGTAGGCTAGGAATGACAAAGAAATTTAACTCCATTCCAAAAATGTTAACCATATTGTTCACGCTCAGCAGTGAGGGGGCCTGTGGCTGCTGTGAGATTAACCTTGTGACCCCGACAAGAGTTTAGACCAGCCTGTCAAAAGCATTATGCTTGAAGGCAGTAATCGTTCTTTATTAGAAGAACAGTTACTTTGCCTGGTTTCTACTGCCCACCTACGAACTGAATTTTGGCTGCAGCACCACCTTTAGGAAATGGTGTGTAGTTTAATCATTAACAACAGCAGATTCCTAAAGGCTGTGGATAGCCTCTTCAGTGTGGTTTAATTTGCCTTTAAAAAGTAGCTCGGTGTAAAAATGTACTTATCTGGTATAACAGTGATTTTCCACAGGGCTGTTGTGGGGCTGGTAGTAGAGTGTAAATTATTTGAGAGCATGTAAATATTTTTATTAAAGGAAATTGGGAAAATTTGTGCTTGTTATTTTCAAGCAGACTTGAGAGCTAGGTTTTTAGAATGGCTGTGCCTATTTATGGCCATCAATTTCAGACCATCCTGTGAAAGACACCTGTTTGAAGAGCTGCAGCATTGAAACCACTGCAGCCTCGGTGGTCCAGAGAAAGGCTATTATGTGGCATTAAGAGCTCATAGAGTTGTAAAAAGTGAGTGAGCTTTTGGGTCCAGAGGCTCTTCAGTAGGTTTGCAGAGAGTCAGCTGCTCCTGAGTGCTCAGGTTCCATGGCTTGTTGGAGCTGTGGCTGCTCTGCCAAGTCCTCAAAAAAAAATTACAGTTGTAATAGTTTCCCACAGTTGTGGGATTTTTTCACATTCTCTGTTGACAAGTTCTTTCAAAGATAAAGTGTGAAGTGATTTAGTATTTTGTGCAGTAGGCTGATTCACTCAGTTTCACTCTGTAGTGGTTCGAGCATTGTGTCACAGCTGTAGTACAGCATGTGCTTGTAATAAATACGCACTGAGCAAGAAAATAACTAATTTAGGCCACAGGATATATTCATTGTGGTCATAAAAACCAGTTTCAAAATACATGAAAAACATTTTTTAAGGAAGAAATACTCCTTTAATAATATCATTTTATATGGAAACGGCTGCAGAAACCTTGTAGCCACATCAGACCACTTACACAGTTTCCTGCAAACATCTGGATCCTTATTGCACCCACTTGCCTAACTTTTCGTCTTTCTGACCCCTCAGGCTTTGTGGATGCCAAGAGTTACATTTGGGAACATCTGAACTGAACACACCTCCTGCTTCTTTTTGTTACCTTTATAACATAAAGGAGATAGACAAAGGGTGTCATTTCTACTTTCTACTACACTGTGGCTGTTCATACTAGTAAAGCAATCTGGAAGTACAAACTCCTGCTGCTGCGGACTACTTATACCCTAGAAGAAGCTAAACCAGTGGTATTCCTCTAAGTTCTGCTTTCCCAGTTTCCATGCTGCCCAATTTGAGGTGTTTGATTTTTCCCTGTGTTTATTTTGATGGGGATGCTGTCACCTGCTTTTGGCGATCAATAGATGCTGCCAGTGTGATCGTAATAGGGCATGTTCAGCTGTAATCTCCCTTGGGACTGGCAGTATCTCTATCCTAGCCTTTCAGGACAAAAAGCTGCAGCAAAGCCATTCATCTCAGGGTACGGGCATTACACCACAGGGGGAGGTGCAGAGTTTTTAATGCATGAAGTCACTACCATTCACAGTGAACTAATGAAAACACTGTCTTTAGCTATGTTTAAAAATCCCTTGGATGCCTGTGTGTGTGCGTGGGCACTGAGAAACAGATAATTGATACTGTGAGGTCTTTGATACCTTTTTTCAATGAGGCTAATTGTCTCTGCATAATTTTTGGACAAGCCTGCAATAGTGATGTTTGGTTGCTGCCTGGGATTAGCATGTTTAGCAATAGGAGAAGGAGAAAAAGAGAGAGATGGCATCCAGTACCTAGGTGATGGGCCCGGCTCAGTGACATGCATCTGAATAAGACATGCCTATTTAACCCTAGAATCATTTTTCTAGCTAATCATGGAATGTGCATGACATTTGTTATTACTGACATTATAATGCATCCATTCACACTACTAGAACTGCTAAGCTGTTCCCACTGAAAGTAATGGAAGCTTTGTATAAGCTGAAGAGAAGCAGAAATAGGTCCCACTAGAGCAGGTCAGGAAGTTTCTCTACTTAGCTTTATTTTTAGGGAGCTGGATAATTGAAGCAGAAGCCCTCCTGCTGCAGTTTTGGTAGGAACACGTTGGACAGTTATATGCTTTATAGTAATCTCTATTTCCACATTTTAAGGTTGCTTTAAGAGTATCTTTGAATTTCTTGGCTTTCAAGAGTGTAGTTTTATTTGATTTTGCTTTATCTTTATTACAGAGAACATTGTAATTCAGTTTTCACTCCCATCAGAAGAAATGTGTGATCATGAAATCACCTCAATACGTGGCAGGTGAGCTAGAAAGCTGAGGGAGCAAGGTTGGCCCCCACCCTCCTGGAATCAAGAGGATTTCTTGTCCCAGTTTTGTCACTGACAGTGACCAAAGTGCTAGCCATTTTGCCTACTGATTTTGCACTGGGTAAAACACATCATTGGTGCACTTGACTTGCCCGTCTCTCAGAAGTGCTACAGAAATGTCTGAGATAATGTGACAAAGTCACAGTAGTGAAAGACACAAATGGGAAGACACATGGTCCAAAACATTAGACTCTTAACTCACTGATGCATGTGTTCATGTTCTGGCACCCTATGTATATTTGAAAAACTGGGCCAAAATGTACTAGGACAAGATGTCAGTATTAAAGCACTCAGCACTCTGCAAATAGGTGTGGAACTGGGATGCCTTTGGTTTCCAGGCGGGAGTTTTCTTGGTCCTAGTTGTAGTTACATATTGGTTTGCTGTTGCACAACCAAAGAATACCATAAAGATTGTTTTGTTCGCTGCATATTTTCCACTTGCTCGTTTTTTTAATATCCTTTGAAATACCTCCTCCACTTTCTTGTTGAGAACAGAAACTAGGCTCACAGAACAGTCAGATTTCTGTTGTTTCTCAATCAACCTGGCAAGCAAATGGTCTGATGCTGACATTTTTGTTAAATTCAAGGTGGAGTTAAGGAATTGATTTGTGCCTGATGTTCTGTTTCTGCACATAATTTAGACAGCTATCTAATAAAAGGGTTTTAAATGCAACAATAATGCTGCTCTCTCTTTTTGTATCTGGTGGCAAACCTCCAATTCCTCTCTCAATATTCATTACCTGTAGAATGCAGGAAAGCTTTGGGGACAAGAATAATGTTTAACATTTACACAGCATTAGATCTATATCAAGTCACGACTCCCTGGAGTCTAAGCCTCTAGTCAATATGAAGCCATAACTCTAGAGGATATAGTGTAGTAGAATTAGTTGAATTATTGAAGGCAGTGGGTAAGAATTCAGCTGTGTCCATAACTGAGATATGGATCTGAGAGGACAGTTCTTTCTTACTGTGCAGCACTCTTTTCAGTCCCATACTGAAGGGGACTCCAGCATCAAGAAATAAAACTATTCTGAAAAAAGGCTTCTGACTGTATGCTAGAGGTCCATGTGGGGAGATATGAGTGAGCAAGTTAGGCTGGCACACTGATAGCAACACCTGAGTCCTGTCCACTGCAGAGCTCCTGCTACATTTCCAATAGAGCTGTCATAGAATAGAATAGTTCAGGATGGAAAGGTTTAAAGTTCATCTAGTCCAACAACCCTGCAATGCACAGGGACATCTTCAACTATATCAGGTTGCACAGAACCATGTCTAGTTTGACTTTGGATTTTTCCAGGGATGCAGCACCTGCCATCTCTCTGGACAACCTGTTCCAGTGTTTTACCACCTACATTGTAAGAAAAGGTCTTTCTTAGATCTCACCTAATATACCCTCTTTCAGTTTAAAGCCATTCCCCCTTGGCCTATCACTACATGCTCTTGTAAAAAGTCCCTCTCCAGAATTCCTGTACCCTTTAGGTACTGGAAGGCTGCTGTAAGGTCTCCCCAGAGCCTTCTCTTCTCCATGCTGAACAATCTCTCTGAGCCTGTCTTCATAGGAGAGGTGCTCCAGCCTTGTGATCAACTTAGTGGCCCAGTGTGCTGGTTTCAGCTGGGGTAGAGTTAATTTTCTTCAGAGTGGTCAGTACAGCTTGGTTCCTGGCTGGAGTTAAACCACAATAGCCCTCCTCTGGGCTTGCTCCAGCAGGTCCATGTCCTTCTTATGTTTGGGGGCCCCAGAGGTGAATGCAGTACTCCAGGTGGGCTCTCGCCAGAGTAGAGTAGACACCACTCCCTCAACCTCTTGGTTACACTTCTTTTCACAGAATCATAGAATCATTAAGGGTGGAAAAGACATCCAAAATCATCAAGCCCAGCATTTGACCAAATACCACCGTGCCCACTAAACCACATCACAAAGGTTTGTGCAAATGATGCAGCCCAGGATACTGTCACTGTGGCGGTGGCGGCAGGGTGGGAGAGGAGGTGAAATTCAGCAGTGGAGGTGCAGGCCGGAGTGAGGCAGCCTTCCTGGGGGCCAGGCAGCCCGCCCTTTGAAGTCATGGAACAGTTTCCAAGTGCCATTTGTGCCCCTGGCTTGGTTTGCATACACACGGCATTACCTCACCCAACAAAGCCGCGTCAGCCAGGGCTGCACAATGGTGGGGGCTGGCTGTGCCCCATGGGGGGCTCCCAGTTGCCCTGGGAACGCCGCATTCCAGCATCAGCTGCTAATGTGCAAAGCATGCTGCTGGGGGCTGGCCCGGGCAGAGCATGGGAACATTCTTGCATACTTTATGAGACAGAAACAAACCGACTTTCAACAGAACAACAGCCAGGCATAATCCCCCCACCCCTCACCCCACCGCCTTCGCCCACCCCTCTGAAACCAAAGCACTCTGGACCTTTGTGTGAAAGCTAAGAGGTTCATTTCCAGGGTATTTTGCCAATAAAATGAACCAAGGATATGTTCTGATCCAGGAGTGAATTTTCCACATCTTGGGAGAAGAATGGCCTTAGTGTTGAATGCCTGTAGTGTAATTTCCTACAGTCTTTTAGGGCAGAGCTCGAAGGCATCCTTGGCCAGGCCCTCCCTGTGGCAGGTTAACACCTGGGACAGCTGGGACACTGACTGACCTAACACCACGAGCAGCCATCTGCCTTTCTGAAGCCTCCTTTTTATTTTTTCTGCACAGACAGATTACCTCCTGCAATAAGAGCACCAAAACATGGCTTGGCTGCCTCCAGAGCCCCTATCCATGGTTAAGCAGCCTGATTATTTACCACAAAGTAGTAGCTCCGAATATCACCACAAGGCTTTTGTGGGGGGAAAAAAAAATGAGACCAAGGAAAGCAAAGTGGCACTGAGGACAATTTCCTACTACAGGATTCACTAAGTGTGAGCGCATCAGTGTGTGATTGTGTGGGGTCTCACCTTAGCCCCCACTTACTGACAGAGCAGGCTTCAGGAAAGGCAAACCCAGTTCATCTTTGTCTAAGAATAAGCTAAACAGTAACTTTGTTGAGTAAGTAATTCAAGGCACAGCCTCCGTGTCTGTAGCACATTGGGGTAATAGAAGGAACAATGATCCTCTTAGCAGGATGCATTAGTGAGCCCAGTTTTTATGCTGTTCATGGACCTCTAATTATTCAAGGTGTCCATGTGGAGCAGTTACTTGTGGGTTTTTTCTTTTACACGCAGAAAAACATGCAACATCACCTGTGTAAGGCAAGCTGCAGTTGCACAAGGCAGCTCTCATCCTTTTGCACTGAAATATTTCAAATCCCCTCTGTGGCTGCTTCAGAAAGCACCTTTAGGAGAAGTGATGGGCAGGGTTTGTATTGCTGGTTTGCAGCTGATGGTCATCAGGGATGCAGGTTCAGCCCGCGATTGACAACGGCTCTCAGATCCTGCAACCCAGTGCTCACTGATGCCACTACTGGAAGTAAACTTGGTGACAGGCCTTTGCTTGGTGGTAATCCAGTAAACAGTGTCTGTTCCTAAACCAGGATTTTAAGAGCCAGTTAATGCTGCAGCACCACATGGCAAGCTCTTTAAAGGAACATCAGTTCCAAATCTCTCTGTCTCATCTGTGCTGTGCTGGTGCTAATAGCTGCATGCTGTACACAAGGCTCTTTTAACTAAAGATTTGAGAGAAGGTTTGCTTTTGTCTTCCCAGTTTGTTTACTTTGTAAACATGATGTTATGCACTGTCAGTTCAGCTATTTCCCCCCCCCTCCCGCAGCCTTCTTCCGGAGATTCTTTATATCTTGCTTTCACACAGCATCTGAGGAGAGGAATTGCTGTGCCATATGTCTGTAAAACTGTTACACTTAATAAGTGGCTGGATGGTAGATACAGTGCTTACTTCTACTTCACCCTTTTTTAAAAATAACTTTTTTGGCATGAGGATGCAGCACTTTTGATCTAATCAGAGTGCTAAAGCTGGATTTACAACATCATCCAGTTATGGCCTGAATTCTTCTTGGGGCCCCGAAGAATCTGGGGACACATCTGTAGCAAATCCCTTACATCTCTAGTTCTGTGCTTTCAAACCATGTTGATCATGACTGAATACTGCTATTGTTCCCTGGCTTCTGACACATCTCTTCATCCAGTTGATCCTCAGATGAGTGGCTGCACATCTTTGCAGGCTGCTTTCCCCGTGACAGAAGGATTCCTGAGCAGTGAGAGACCGAGGCTGGCTATGTGCAGCAGTACAGATGTCCTACAACAAGTCTGGAAGCAGTCCAGTGATGTTTACACTGTAGTGAATTTGGGTTAACAGTTTCAGATGTCCCCATATCGTGTTCCCCACTGTATCTAATTCTGTTCCCAGGGGTAAAGGCAGACCCAAAGTGTATCTTGCAGTGTTCACAACACCCCCCAAAATAAAAGGACTAGTAGCATGCAAGGTGAGCCTCTACTCCAGATTGTGTGCCCCCAAGCACCTACAGCCTCAAGAATTTATCCTGTTCAAAGTGCCGGCAGAGACCAAAGTGTCCATCTGCCAGTCCCACATCGTGTCTCCACAGGGATGTCTCCACACCACCACCTAAACCACAATCAGCAAAAACGTGGTGTCTTTCAAAGAACCCGCATGTGTCTGCATTAAGAAAAAGGAATGCCTGAAGACATCTTTCCAAGTGTTACCATCAGGCAAAATCTAATCCTTGGCCAAATGAGAGGCAAACATACTGAAGAACACATTTGCTACACAAAGTACTTTCTGATGAGCAATCTTCCCCAGTGACTGGGAAAACATACTGCGGTTTTCAGCTCGAGACCCTTCTGTTCACCACGGCCTTTCTGCCTATGCATTGCTGCACAAACAGCTACTGCTGCTCAGAGCTGATCCAACTGTGCAGCCCACCCCAGAGTGGGAGCTGCTGGCTGCTGCAGCTCTTGCATTTCTGAAATCCAGCTTTGACTGCAGTGTTGTATGGTGTAGGAACAGCCCAGAGAAAGCCCATCAAAATTTAGGAACAAAATTTAATGCAAAATTTAGAAGCTGCTTTGCTTAACTGTATGTGTAAATGTCACAGCATTTCTCTGCGTGGAGAGATTGGGCTGGGCCATAGCTGAGCTCTTTGCTTTATGGCCAAGGTATTACTGAGGGATTGGGCACTGGGCTGCGGGGCTGAGTAAAGGAGGCAATCCCACCAGTTCTTGGAAAAGCACTACTCCATTGGTGAGGGTAAATGCACTGTTGTTGAGAACATTGCACAAGCACATCCCCTCTTGGCCAATAAAAGTCCATCTTTATCGCACTCTCTGGAATTTTTAGTATTTAAATATCCAGTTCATGTAGCAGGGTCTCTGATATTCCTGAGCTGCTGACTAAAGTAAATCCAAAACAGATTTTGTTTGGTTTTCCCATGGCTCAGTAGTCCCCAAAACGTGTTTTTATTATTTTAAGTATTAGGCATGTGCATGGGAAAGAATTTTGTTGGTTTAGCTCGACCACTCCCTAGGAGTTTTCTTGTCTCTCTCAGCGTCTCCTTACCCTCAGGCTGCTCATATCTTTCAACAGATCTCACTGCTGGACTCAGCAGCCCTGCTCCTCATTCCCTGCCTTACCATGCAGATCCCATCAGGGCTGGGCACCCACCACCCTCACCAGGCAGGGGGAACCCGTGGCCTTTCACAAGGAAAGGGTCACTCTTTTCAAGGGCAGAGACTAAAGGTGAAACTCATGGTCCAGCGTAAAAGCCAGTACAAAGCTGTATGGTACCTGGATCCCAAAGAGATTTCAGGTTCCTTTTCAATCAGCGTGCAATTAATATTTAAGACTTGTGCTGGCCTTCTGCATATTAGTGAAATCCACTGCTTGCCCTTTATTCCAATCCACTGCTTCTTGCTTGTTCTGTTTCTTGTCTGAATAACAACAGTGCAGTGCAGTGCTTTTCTACGGCCAAACAACAAAGAGACAATGCTGCGTTTTACACCATGTGAAACTTTCCCCCCAGTTTCTGAACAGACTGGTAGGTGAGCTGCAATGGAAGAGGCAGACAGGTAAATTCAAATGGGAAATAAAGAGCATGTTTGAACATTCAAGCACATTCAGGGTAAAGCTATCAAATACTTCTTGAGCAGAAGGGCCAAAATTGTTCAGGAGTTTCTTAAGGTCAGCAGGAATCTAATATGTGGAAATTGTTTGTGAAAAATGTAAGAAGAGATGCTGTAGGCAAACAGAATAGCGCAAACCATTTCCTTCCTATTTGTATTTAATACTGTTTGTATTACTTGAATGTTATGCCTCAGTTCAGAAGAAAGCATCATGCTGATTTTCCCCTGGGCTCCAATAGCTTGTCAGTCATCACACAGGAAGCCACAAGCTGCCCTCAGTCCCACTGTCCTTTGTTGGAGCTGGCTGGGTTCACAACATGGGCACAGAGATGAAGCTACCCTCTTTTGTTGAGCATGTCCAGGTGCTCTTTGCTCACCAGGCTCCTGCTGTGACTTTTTCTTTTGTTAGCTGGAAGCCCAGGCTCTCACAAGGCTGAGCTGATCAGGCCAGGCAGAACAAAGAGTAAATGTGGATGAAGTGATGAGATGCAAGAGAGGTCAGCAAAGCAGTGGATCTGTGGAAAAACTGGTCCTCTGGTGTCACCAGGGCAGTGTGTGCAAGATTATTTGCAAAAGGTGAAAGAAGCAAAGGAAGAAAACGCCGAATGTGTGGTGTTACTGGCAAAACAGGCTCAACTCAGGGAATTTTTATTTACTTTCGTTTATTGCCAATTTAGGGAAGCTTCTAATCACTGATTTGAGTATTGAGAAAAAGAAACCATGAACAATTAAGCAAACACTTGGGTAAGCAGCTTTCTTGACTCTTCCCCAGGCACAATTTCAGCAAAACGCCTTTCCTCCCTCCTTCCTAGTCTCACCTCCGCCTGTTTTTGGTGTGGGTTACACTGAGTAATACCAGAGGTTGGAGCCATATACACAACGGGTTTAGTCTGCTGCTTTTCCATGCCTCTTACTGGTATTTCTTTGGTCATCTGTCATTCTTACTCATTTTTCTCTCTTCTTCCTGCCCCTTACAGTTTTACCTGTTGGCCACAGTCCCTCGGAGTTGTCCTTTCCCTAGTGTTGATAACCCATAGCCACAGTCCTGCAGGGTTGTCCCTGCCCACTCTGGGTTGCCCATAAGCCACAGGCTGCCTACTTTTAATATGGAGCTCTTTCTTCCAAGAGTGTGTCCCCAGCTCCATGTCTCCACAATTTTCCCTGTTTTCATTTATCTCCCTAAAAGTGTTCTCGGTATATGTCCTACCTGCAATGGCTGCTAGTCTTCCTGAAATATGTCTGAGCTGGGATGCTGTGGCATGTTCTGTCTGCCTGGCTGCATCTCTGCTGTGTGGTGGTCACCCAGACTGTTTCCAGAAGTGGCTGGACCCAGCTGTGACTGGCACATGAGTCCCTGCCACACAGGTCCCTACCACAGCCCCCGCTGCTGAAACCCAACAAACAGATCTTAAGTGAGACTGAAAGATAAAGAAACTGATTTTTGGGCAATGTCCAGGCAGTGGGAAAGGAATGCAGCATGCAAGAAATGCATGTGAAGGGTAAAGGTATAGCTGAAATTCATCTCTCCTTGTACAGATAAGGATTTACTCATCCTTGTATGAGATAGGAATACTCAGTAAAATGGCAAAGCAGCACTTTGAAAAAGTTATTCCGGAATTTCAACTGCAGAGTAAAAAGCTTATGTGGTATTAGGGAACAGTAAGGAGCAGGAAATAGATCTCCTCCTGCTGGTAATGGACCCTCTTTCTCTTTCTATTTTCTGTGAATTTGCTACACTGATTCAAACACCAAGGATCCTACTGCAAATGAGTCTACTGTCATAACTATTCTACTGTCATATCTCATTTATGTTTGCCTCCTGTAAGGGATGAAAAAGCAAAGAGCACCTTGGCCCTGCTGCAGGAATTCCAGGCATCCCTTCCCTGGTTCTCAGTTTTTGTGGAGATATTGCCAAGGGTTCTCATGGCCCTGAGGAGAAGGAGAGTGGGGATCCATCACAGGCTTGCTCCACACTTTTAGTTCCTCACCTGAGTGAACATGCTTGACCTGTCCTCCTAGCAAATGTCCTACATGAATGGTAGATTTTGTGACTACTGCCGAAGTCCTTATTCTGAAGCACAGAATTTCTCTCTAGGACTGCAAGACCTGTAAGGTTTGTTGGCACAGGATCACTGCCCTCCTGGAGCAGGAACCAGATTCCTCAACAAGGCTCTAGAAAGCAAATTTTGTTCTTACACATCCTCATCCATGCATGAGAAGCCACCATCACCAAAGCCAGAATATTGACAATGTAGTGGCTGCAGCAATCCCAGCTGATGTGGTAGAGGGCTCTTGCAATAAGGCTTTCAGTAATCTCTGTCCTGCTTCTCCCATTTCACTGCTGTCGTACCAGCTTGTGATGAATAGTCTGCGCCAGCTTAAAAGCCTTTCCTACATCAGAGAATTGCTTTTTCATTTTTTTTTTTTAATGATTAATGTAAAAAGTTGTCTGTGATTGCCATAAAAATGATGGAATGAGAGAAAGCTTTTGTTACCTTGGCTGCAAATCATCCCAGGGATCCTGATGTAACCACCTTCCACTCAGACTTCCCTTCCAGGGTTTGTGATACAATCAGGGTCTGGACTCAATCCCCATCTGGTACAGCCTATCTATGCCTGCTTGTGATTTGGTTGGCCCACCATTGGCATCAAACAGATTTATCGTTGCAATTTTGCTTTTTTAATACCTCAGAGTTTTGATCTGTCCCTCTTTATAGGGAGTCTTCTCTGCTTCTTCCTTCAGATAGGAAAATATGTGATCAGGGATAAGATCTACCTAGCTTTTGTCCTCTAAAAGTTAAGCACTTAGTCTGTGCTACTTGTCTTTCTTTTTAATCAACCAAGACAAAAACATCCTCCAGAGGGCAACTGATGCTGCTAAAGTTGATGTCTAGCATATATGGGAAGAACTGTCCTTTTGAGGTGCTTTTAATGTTGTCTCCACTGCCTGTAGATGAAACTCAGATAACTAGATTAACACCTCAATTTTAGATGGCTAAAGAACTGTTGATGCCTAGAGGATGGTAAAAGCTAGTTTTTTTAACTGTGATTTAGGAAGAAGCAAGACTGTTTTTCAGCCGTTTTGTACACAGCACTTTCCTGGGCTCTGTGAGGATGAAAGAAAAGTCACAGAGGAGGTGGAAGGCTTTCCAGGCGCCTGACCAGTACCACAGTCCAGTGTTGGGCACTTTCAGACCCAGTCAGTGGCTGGGTCTCTCATGACACAGGGATGTTACTACAGTATGAGTATTCCATCATATGCCACACTGGAGGGCTGAATGAATATGAAAAATGAGGTGCAAGAGGATGACAGGTCAGCTTGCAGCTGACTCTGCTCCACACAATCTGGCCAGAGATGCTGCTGTGCTGTGGTCCAGGAAGGAAATGCATGGAGGATAAGATGTGTGGAGAAATTGTTACTGGCCTGGAGCTGAAGGATGCTTGGGGATACGGTAGCACATTAAACCAAGGATTTCCCCTCATATAAAATATTTCTTTTGTGCCTTGTGCTTAGTATTTTTTAAAGCTTTATCAAGCTATGTTCTAAAATTATTACAAAATTTTAAAAGCCAGTGCCACTCAGTTACTTTTAAAATATTTTCTTATGAAGTTTAGATTCTGCAGAGACGGAAGAAAACTTTTCTTTTTATAGTCACAAACCTGAAAAACAGCAAGGTATTTTGTGCTGCTTCATTATGATTCATACTTTATCGGTGGAGCTGAAGAGAGTCACAACTGTTTTTGGCTCTGCTGCAAAGAATATCTGTTTTGCTAAGCCCAGGCTATGATCTGCATATTATTTATGTATTCACATACTTAAGTAGAGTTGTAATATGCTCTAATGAATTAAAGAAATACCTGTGGTTTGACCACTGGGAACATGGCAAATGTCTGTACACAACACTCCTGCCCCAAACCCTCTTTCCATTCAACACAGAAGTCAACTTCTTGCCTCACAACAAAAGATAAGTCTTAAGCTATGGATCCTATTCAATGGAGCCGTTTCATGGCTTTCTGTTCTCCTGTCTTTTGTTTGTTCCCCAAAGCCTAAGATGAAAGCCTCCAGCGCAAGTTACCTGCTGTGCTCAGCCCCAGTACCTGTTTGGTGAGGTCAAGGCTGCGTGGGGTTGGGAGCAGCGCTGTTGGCACTGACATCCTGCCAGCAGAAAACTGACACATCTCAAGTGACCCGAGTGTGAGAGCCTTTGGCGCAGCTGTGTGAGAGGCCCTGAGTGAAATCCTGCCTTGCTTAGCCTGTGGAAGGTCTCGCTGATGGCAGATGGGTCAATGAAGACTCGAGGGTTATGGCTTTTCTTGCGAATTACAGATGCTCAGGGCTGTTTTCTGCCTTGGAACTGACTGGCACAGTCTGGACATACCCAAATTGCTCAGCTCCATGCATGCCAGGCTTAGAGTTTCCCTGGGAGAGTGCTCACAGGCTGCTGAGCTGCAGCTCTGAGCTCTGCAACAGTGTTGATGTAGTCCAACTGAAGCTGAAATTTAATAAAAAAGCAGAAAAAAAGACATGTAATGAAAAGACCTCAAGAACTTTCCAATTTTCCTTGGAGATGATCAAATAATAGAAGACATGACCAATTTGTGATACTGAAACTTTGGTTCCCTTTGCCTAGAATTGAACTCTTATTATCTGTGATGCTTCCAAGAGTCTTCCTAAACTTTACCCTAACCCTAACCCTAGCCCTAGCCCTAACCCTAATCCAAACCCTAACCCAAAAACTAACCCTAACCCTAACCCCTTTTTGGGGGGGGGCAGTGCCAGCTGCGCACCCCTTGTCTGAGGAAGCCGTGGCTGCTCAGTGTATTGAAGCACACAATTTTCAATCATCTGAGTATTTAAATCTAAATCCTTTGAGCCTCATTGAATTAATATATTTGTTAAAGTGACAATTGTTTGGATTGGGATTTTCTCAGCTGCTTGTCATCTGAGAGGTGTGGAAGCTCCTGTTAGCCATATCGTGATAACTTTTCAGATACCAAACAGTATAAAAATAATGAGGCTGCAGTTAGAGCAGCCAGTTAGGTTCCAGGGCTGGTGCACCACATGCTGTGAATCCAGCATTCAAAGTGGTGCAGATGCTCAGTTGGGAGCAGGAGGAGGAAGAGAGCAAAATCTGAATGTGCTCCCTCTAAAGAGGAGCCAAATGAGGTGTGAAATTTGGCTTTAACTGTCCTGTTATATCTAGGGATGGGCTGAGGTCCATGGCCAGGTGGGCAGGACTGAGGGGAACTGGAGACCAGTCCTGCTGCAGGGACTGACGTGAGGTGCTGTGCCATGGGCAGAGCGGGAAGCGCTGGGGAGGCTGAGATGAGATCTGACTGGGACAGGGACAACTGCCAGTGCTACAGCTCTACACCCCTGGAACCAGCGCCCCTCAGTCCCTCTTGACAGACGGTGAAGAAAACACTGAAAAGCCACTGCTATGGTCAGTGCAGGGGCTCCAGGTTACACCTTACAGCAGCCCCTCAGCATGCACAGTTCTCCCATCTGTGTACACTGTACAGGTGTAAATGAATTCTCTCTACATATTTACATTCCCTATAAATTCTCTCCTTGGTTACACATGGCCTCTTCCCAAATGCAGCTGCAGGACATAACTGACATAAACGTAACTTAAGAATATTATGTTTAAAGATGATATGAAAGTCACACAATTTAGAAGCAAGAGATAGGGCTCTTTAATTTTTGGCTGCTGAGGTAACTATGGTACTAAATCCGTCTGGGAGTCTTACGTGTGTATGTTCACTCACAGACTTCAACTATATTCTAAGGAGTTCAGAAAGACATGCAAGAAGAAGCTCAGACTTGAATTTTGTCAGAATTGTAGTCTTCTTTTTTTTTCCTCTTTTTTTACGGCACAGCTAAAGACACAAATATTTTTCCGGTGCCTTCACTGAAAGCTTTTCTGTTCCACTCCTCTCCACAGATGTCTGGGATTTGTGCCTGGCACAGGGCTGGTGCATTCCAAGCTGAACAGCACTCTCTGGGGCTGCAGTGGAAGAGAAGGAGAGAGGAAAAAGTAGCTTCTGTGGAATGAAGAGACATTGCTGACAGCTGGTGAGATCTGTGTGAGCGAGGACTAGTCTTTGTAAACCTGTGAGCCAGCTTGTCACCCTGATCTGAGCATGTGGCCTCACAGATGTGCCTGTGCACTCTGTCAAGGAGGAGGATGTACGGACCCAGAAGCACACCCTGTTTTTGGTGCCATCCCAGTTTCTCACACAGATCTCATCTGTCTTCATTCTCATGAAGTTTACACAGGACAGGCACAAATGCTTTCTCTCCAAAGACTCAAAGAGAGAAGTAGGGGAGCTGAAGACCCCATGTTCCCCCCAAGTCCATTCCCAGGCCTGGTGTAGGAGTCAACCGCCTCGTGCTCTGGTGGCACTACACTGGGGTGACAGCGTCCCAAGCAGTCCTGCTAAATCTGGTCATAAGATCAGTACTTTAAAGCACTAATACACATCAAATTTGGTCAGAAGCTCTGTGGTTAAAATCAGAGAAAGTGCAGATTTGTTGATATAGCCATACCTGTGTAGGAGCTCTTGACCAGCACTGTTGTGTCTGTCAGGGAACAGTGTTCTTCACACCTTTGGCAGATGTATCATTGCCAAGCAGAAGTCTGTGCTGTAGACCTGGCCTCACTCTATCCTTCATGTTTGTGCTCTGAGAACCACAGGTATTTTTCACACAAGATAAGAAAGCAGAGGAGGAGGCTGAAACAATGGCCAGTTGTTTTCCACTCAGGACGGTATTGTTCAGTGGGTTTATCTTATTAGTATTTTTATCACATCACCTCTCAAATGTATCTGTACTACCTGCAATATCTCAGGAAAAAAGAGAAGAGGCAAACTTGCAAAAAGGGAAGGTTTGGAAACACTTAACCCATTCATCTATGGGACTGGACAGCCCAGCTCCTGCTCCAGCAACCCTGTTCACAGCAAACTTCCCAGCTTTGAATGAGCACTGTCCAGATGGGCCATGCTGCAGTGCTGGAGTTGGCAGAGAGTGCCCTGAAGCTGTGCTCCAGCCTTGGCAATGACCACTGAACAACTGGGATGAGCATTGGAGAAAACATGCCCCTCAGTGGCACTCTGAACACTGTCCCGTGTTGAAATAACTGGTGGACTGACAAGAGGAGATAGAAATCCCAGAAATCCCAGTTATTCTGCATTGCCTTTGCTGTTTGTGCTGTACCTGATATCCATTTCAGTTACTGGAGATGGAGTAAAGAAGAAGATAATAAGGAATAAAGAAGTGTAATAAAATGCCAGACAGGCACAGCACAGAAAGAGAACAAGGAAAGTATAGCTGCCTTGGGTATGATACATCTTATCTTTAAATACTTTAAGCTGTTTTCTCACAATGATGGATCCCTTGGAGAGACTTAAACTGAAATAGTTAGTTAGGGAACTCCAGTCCTAATTTGAAATCAGGTCTTAAAAGCAGAACTAAAGCCCTATCTGTATTAAAACTCAAACTGAACCTGGCTAGGCAGTTATACATGTCTCTAGGGTGACTTTGTAGCCACATATTTCCAACAATACTATAAGCAGCAGGGGGTTAGAATGAAGGATTCTCTGATGGTGTTGGCATGCTGGCAATGGATACAATCATAGTCAGTCTGAAACCAACATTTGTCAGCCTTTGAGAGCAAAACATACGTGTACACTTCAAGACCAAAAAAAAAAAAATAACACAAGGAGACATTTAACAGTCCCAGACTTCCCCGAGTTGAATTCTGATACAGAATACATTCTCTAGCTTACGTATAAACACTCATAATGCTCAAGTCCTGTCTGTGTCTTATAATATGTTGTGACCTTTCCTGTACCAGTAGCAAACTTAAAGAAAAACAATGGAAAAGATTAGACAGGAGAGCCACCACACTGCTGTGCCAGGAGAAACAATCTGCTGCAGTCATAGAGCCAGCAATCCCCTCTGTGATATCTGGGCTGGCTCTGACCTTGGGAGCCCAAATTCATCGCTCCCATGGGCACAAGCAACATCACCTGTTAAAGCTGGCCCTAGCTCCAGCTGCTGGCTCTCAATTCTGCTGCGGAGCATCCCTCCCTCCAGGACAGCGGCAGGACAGATGCTGTGCTTGCTCCTCAGCCAGCCTTGCTCAGTCTACCTCAATAATGACTGATTGAACTTTGGGTGGTGAATGGGGCAGTTCAGCAGAGGGCAGGTTACCTGTTCTGCCAGCTCCCCTTCTGTGGGAACACTGGTTGCTACGAGAGTGGGACAGGCTCCGACAGTTTGTATCATCACATCCAATCACAACTTTCTGAAGCAGAGGTCAAACTCTCTGCCTCACTGTGCCGCTAAACCACTCTGAACAGCATTGGTCTTTACGTGTGAGCACAGCAGTGGGGCAGGGAAACAACTAGAGGTGGTTACATTCCTGAACTATAGAAGCTTTATCTGACAATGACTGCAAATCTGAGCTATAATTCCCACTACAGGTAATGCATTTTTTGCCATAGGCGTTACCTGAGATAAGAGTAAGACTCAAGAGGTGTGACTTCTGGATGTTTCAAAAGACTTTCCTTCTCAAAATATACTAAAAAAAATATTTGGGGCTCAGGAAGAGGTATTGCCACAATGTGGGCAACTTGTGGGCAACTTTTCCAGGACTCCTTCCCTCACACCTGTGTAGGCATTACCAGTAATCTGAAGAACAATTCTATCCTCAGCAAGGGCACACAGTGCAGACAAGGGGGAATAGTTTTAATTGAAAGAGAGCAGGTTTAGATTATTTATGCAGAAAAATTCTTTGCTGTGAGGTTGGTGAGGCCACTGGAACAGGTTGCCCAGAAAAGTTGTCGATGCGCCATCCATGGAAGTGTTCAAGGCCAAGTTGGATGGAAGTCTGAGCAACCTGGTCTAGAAAAAGTTGTCCTTGCCCAGAGCAGGTAAGTTGGGAACTAGATGATCTTTAAGGTCCCTTCCAACCCAGGCAATTCTATGATTAGATGATCTATGTGGAAATTCTCCCTATCAAATGTAATGTGTCCAGAGTTTAATGAACTGCAGCAGCACATACTTTGAGGCACAGAACATCTGCTGAAACAATACTTGCACTCATGTCCCTCATTCACCTACCTGATAATTTTTGTACAATCTGGCAACATGGCACACACGTGCAGCTACTGTGTGAGCACATTCTGCAAATTACATGTCTGGCTTGGTAAAACAAATAAGGCAGCTCTTTTCTATATCTTAGTGTAGTTATATTTTGCTAATGTGTTTTATGTCTTCAGAAAAAACATCTCTGATTCATTATGGAGTAAGGTTGACCAGGAAAATTAAAACATTACCTCCCATCCCCATGACTGAAGCTGAATGACTAAAACTAGGTCTGTTGAAAGAGTAATTTTGTGGGAGACAAAGAGAGTTGTTATTGACCTCCAGAATTCACAAGCAAATGCTCTTCACTTTGTTGCAATGGCAAAATTTATGTGGTGTGCCTTCCAGAGCCATGTGGCTACTGCCCAGAGGGCTCTGCTCATGGGTTCCAGCTGAACCTGGTGTGAAAAGTAGCTCACCTGGAACTAAAACCAGCAGATTTGTTCAAAGATTACATCTTTACACACAGATTGGTGTGAGGCGTTTTTCCCAAAGATGGCTGGAACTCAAAGTATGAAACAAGGGCAAATTGAAAAATGTGCAAGGGCAGCTCGATTCAAGTATGCTTGATCTGTTTTTTGCCCTTCCTTAGGCAAGATGACTTAGTTCAGAAGCAAACTTCATTATTATTGCAAGTTGGCAGCCAGATACGCTAGAGGTATACTTATTTGTTAAATAAATACAGAGAGTATGTTTCACTGATTCACCACACCCACACGAAGTTCTGAATAATTACAGGCTTGTTGCCAGACAAGCTAGGGCTGTTGGTTTTTTAGGGTTTTTTTTGCAAACAGAGGTCTTATTCATAAGTCATAAATAACTGGCTTTGATGGAGGAGATAATTTCTCACAGAAATGCTAAATGATTGTTCTAAGTGCACTTCTACAACCAAAAGAAGGTTTTATTTAGTTATTGCTAATAGTCATTCACTGCTAAACCTCAAAAGATAAGTTTTCTACTGGGTATAAACCCAAGTGAGATAGCAGAGCATTACATAGAGTAGGGATGCTCTCTCCAAGCACCTCTGCATGTTAAGAAAACTTGGCTTCAGTCATTTTAAAATGACTATTAACTTATATACACTTCAGTATGTCTAGATCCTGTCTCAGAAATATCTCTGCAGCTTTCCAGTTGGCATCTTTCACCACATTTACACGAAAACTAAAGTAGTGGGAGGGGTTACTTGCTCTGAATGTCGTTTCCTGGTTAATGTTCTTAGCTGTATCTTAAGCTGTCCATAATGGGTGGTCAGCAGTAAGAGCCTCAGCTGCTGGCTGAGCTCCAAGCATCATGTGGCCATGCTGCCATGGTATTTACACATAGCTAGAGGCCAAGAAACTGGTTAAAGGGTATTGTACATGTCCAGTTGATACCTTCAGCTTGCTTACCTCCTGCTTCTGACAAATCTGCAGGAACGAGGCCTTGTGGTGAGAAAGGGAGAAGGAGCATGTTGTACACTGCTTGGGAGCACACATGGTGGGCACCCACTGCTGATCTGGTGCCCTCTGTGCTGTGGGACTGCAGCTGAGAACTGCAGGCATATCCACCCAGCTCTGCTGTCTCATGCTCTTTTTTTTTTACCTTTCATTGATCTTGTTTAGAATTTAGGCAAATAACAAAGTCTCAGCAATTCTCTATCAATGCCATGTGGTCTGTGCATGTCTGCCCACATATTGGTACTGCTGGTGGGAATAGCTAAGGCTAACAGGCCTTGACTATAAAAGCAGCTGATAAGCAGAGTGGGGCAGAGTATTGCTCCATCAGATTTTGTCCCTGTGATAATTGCCTCCGTGGGAATCAAAGGGTCAATTTACTGTCTCTTAATCCTTTTTCCTCTTCCATACCTCTTTTGCTTGTTCCCCCACTGATATTTTTTCCCATTTTAATAATAAAGGCACATAAAATATGTCAAAACATTCCAATGCATTAACACACTTTCTGCACAAATCGTCACTTTTTCCTACAATGCTGCTAAGGATGGATGCACTGTGCAGTGAATGTGAGTCCCATCATCACGCACTTCTGCCTCCATGTCTGGATTCTCTTGTTTTAGAAGCTTTCCAGGCTTTTTGGTTTGGATTTATTCCTCCCGTAGTTTCATTATTCTCAGTCTACTCTCTCTGACATTTCATTATGGTGTCATAAAAAGCTGTCACTACTGTACAATGATTATTGTTTCAATCACCCTTTATCTCTGTGTGATTTATATTTCCAAAAGTTGGGCCAAGGAATAATAGTTGCATCAATGTGTGAGGAACAATGGCATCCTGTGTCTTGCAGAGAGAGGCCGGATCACAGTCAAGAAACTTGGAGGTAAGCCACTCACTAGATTAGAGTTGCAAAGTCTACAGTAGGTTGAATGGGAGAGGTGGAGGGGAAGCTGTGAAGAAATCTTTTTCAAAACCTTTAATGCTTGGCATTTTTGTGGCTTTCCCTCTCCAGGAGCTGATACTGCTAATCCCTTTCTAAATGGTGTTTGAACACCGCTGTCCTCAGGGGTCCACCCATCTCCCAGTTCCACCTCCTTGTTCCCTGCTCCTTTGTTTATGCATCCTGGTCTAAATCCTTATGGGATCGATAAGGAAAAGAACTGCCTTGGCATTGCACACTGCAGCACCAGAATGCTTGCTGAAGTAGATTAACACTGGTCAAAGAATATTTCAGATTGACGACTTGCCAGGCTCTGGAAGTAAGCCTGGTAAGTAAGCTCCCCCTTCCTTCCAGGGGAGCTTTACAGAGAGAGACATTGGAAGAGAGTGCAAAACACAGTGCTTGTCACAGCAATGCTATAAACTATTCCCAGATAAGTGAGGGGGCTTCCTTTTGGAGGAATAATTGGGGAAGACTGACCATACCCCATGGTGATATCTAGCTGTTGAAGATCAGAGATTTGCAGGCTGGTATAACTATGCTGCTGCTGAAAGTGATCTTTTGTCCAAGGGGACAGAGGTTCCTCCTTTCATGTGGACTGTCACGTCTTTGCTCAAGTTAATGGAGCTGACTCCTGCTGCAGGTGTGGTTTAGAGGCTGTAGTCTCAAAATCTACCCTGATTTTTTTCTGTTGCTTTTTGTTTACTAGTGCAAAATGAATCCGCAATAGGATATAAAAACTGTGCCAATGTAAATCACTCTGAAATTTCACAGGATGTGATATTCCTACTCTCTCTCTTGTTATCTTTCTATTGCAAACCCTAGTTACATCTGAGAGATTATTAACCAAATACATGTTGTCCACCCTCAGCAGAGTATAGTGACAAATAAATAAATTATTAATTATTGGCTTTTTATTATCATTTCGCCACTCATACAAGTCTTGTTTACTAAGTGGAAGTATGCTAAGTATGTTAATATTAGCAAGATACAGAAGTGTGATGGAAATCAGGCAAGTCAGATAATAAATATGTTTGTTTTATCATAGCCAGTGGGAGCATATTGTGTAGGCAAAAAGAGCTCTCTTCAAAACAGGATATGGGCATCTCCAGAGATTTACTGAAGGAGTGTCCAGGTGCTGGACCACTCTTCTTAGCTGTAAAGATGGTTAAAGGCATACATTCATTATAGTTTCCTTTTATTTTATAGCCTCACTCAACAAAGTGATAAGATAGCAAATAGCATTGTGTGCATTCTGCTCACTGGCAAACGACTTGGGGTAAAGTCAGTCAATAAAGCTAATTGTACCTGGACAATCTGGTTAAAAGCATCATTAGCCAGTTGTCAGGACTACTCCTGCTTCAGTCAACAGACTCAACCACTAGATATATAACACTTGGGCATCTCTGAGGTTTAGGATTAGGTCTGTCTCTGCAATCCAAAGCTGCAGACATCTTTCAAAGGAACAAAAGCAGCCTGGCTTGCACTGTCTGCAGGCATGTGCTCAATGAGGATATTCCCCCTCTTTCAAACTAATGACAGTAACAGTAATGTTAGTAATAATTCTACCAACGTATTGAAATGTGAAAGAACAGACCCCTAAGTCAAAAGTTCCTCTACTTAGATAAATTTGTAATGTATATGGATTTATTTGCCAGTTCCAGACATTTCTACCTGCTTTTGAAATAGTTCTCACTGGACGTAAGCTGCCATTTTTGTCTTGTTAAGGCCTGTGTGAAACTGAGGGGCTGATGATGGGTAATAGGATTATTGAGGATTATAGTCATTGATAATGCTTCTGTGAGGGAGGCACCGGAACAGGTTGCAACACAGTGTGGATGCCCTGTCCCTGGAAGTGCTCAAAGCCATGTTGTATTGGGCTTTGTGGCTTCCACCTGGAGTGGTGGAAGGTGTCCCTGCCCATAGCAGAGGGGTTGGAACTGGAAGACCTTATAAGGTCCCACCCAGTCATTCTGTGATTCTCCATTTCTCTGATTCTCTGATAATGAGTGTTTTGGAAAAGATAAGGCAAAAGAGATATATCTTCTTCAGGGGATGTCAATTTTTCAGCCAGAGGTTGGATGGGGAAGAGAAGGCAATGTGTCTGCCGGCTGAGGTCTCCCACAGGCTCCTTTGGGATGTTCTCCTCTGGGTCCTCTCTGAGACACCACTGAGCACTGCATCTGCAGCCTGACATAGTCCCTACACAACAGTACTTTATTACTAGTAAATTGCTGAAGCTGTTTCCTTCAGACTTGGCTTCGACCCCATAATCTGTTTAAAGGGTTGAAGAGAAGGGATGACACAGAGGAGTAGAGTGGCACTAAACCACAGGTGCTATCAACAGCACCAGATAAAGTCATCACCTACTCTGGGAGGCAGCACAACTGCAGAGTTTCATACTCAGGCTGGTCTGGGGGTCTTCTCTTGCCACATTGCCTTTGCAGGCAAATCCTGACCCCTTTGCTTTCTGAGGTCTACCAAAGTACTCTGAAATGACCCAGCTGTGCGATAATGTAATGAAAGCTGCTGTCCAGGCTGTGACAGCTCTCGTGGCTGGGGACACAGGAGAGAAGCGTGGTCTGCTGGCATGCAGCCAGGCAGCTGGGGCTGCTACTAGTCTTGTCCTGAAGGCCAGAGGAAATTTTAAGTAAATATTCTCTTCAGGAGGGCAAATGCCAAGGCTCAGATTTGATGGAAATATTAATCCCAGAGGGAAGTGTGCATCATGTAGAGCTCTCACCATGAGACGCAGGCTTCTGAAGATATTTCTGAATGACATTATTTATGTTTATTTTTCCATGCTGTGGTAGCTCCCAGGAGCTATGAACCAAGTGCCTCTTAACCTTGGGACTCTATAAACACAGGCTGAAAGGGTGATCTTGTTCTGGAAAGCTTTCTCCTTTGGCAAGCTGACATCTGAGCCGATGCTGTTTTACTTAAATTGAGCTAGTAAAATATACAGTGAGTGCTTGTTCTTCCAGCTGGGTGCTTACCTGTCTCTCTCTCTGTCTCTGTGTCCTGTGCTTGGCCACATGTCTCTCACCTTTATGCACTGTGGCATTGCTTGTGTGGCTTCATCATTTCCAAGTGTGTGCTCTGATTCAGTCATGCCTGATAGTCACTTGGGATAGTGTAAATAATTTTTAAAAGGGAAGAAAATGCATTTTACCCCCAGTTTTCCTGACTTTATCTCATCATGTTAGGAGCTTTCTGATAGGGAGAATGATGGTCTGCGAAGGAAGGTATAAAGCATTACTCTGAGCCCTGCCTCAGCATAGTCCCTGCCCTAACTTGTAATGGGACAAAAATGAGTAGCTTATAAGATGATCTTTTCTAGCATCTTCCTTTGTATGATGGGCGTCTGGCAGGTTCTTGTCTTTCCACGTTTTTTATCACACATTTTCCCTGCTACTCACAGTAAAAGATACGAACATTTAAGAAGCAACTTCTGCTTTGGTCAAAGTTACATCCAAGTGTAATTAAATATTCCTTAAGGAAATAAAAAGTCATATAATTTTGATGAAATTAGGTTCCTTGTCTATATAAATTAGATCCAAACTACTTGTTATGGTAGCTGGAAGCACCATTGACACTAATAGAAACATCTCATGGGGAAAAGGTATTTGATTTCTCTCCGTTTATTATGTATGTAATTGCTGTAGCCTGGTTTCTCTTGTTGCAGTTAACCTGGAATTAGTAATTTAGAGGTTGGGCTTTAAATTAGTGGTTTGAGACAGCTGTTCTCTGAGTGTCTGAGCAGCGCTTGTGGCCCAGATGATGATTTTGAAAGCAGAGCTTGGGTCAAGTATTAAAGGCAGGAACTGTTTCAGACATTCTCAGCAAGCCAGACCCTCCTGGTGGTATGAGGGACTCCCAGCAGCAGGTCTGTGAGCACCACTGTGGTCCTGCCCATCCACCTCCGTGCATCCCTGCCCTCCCTACTCAGCTTCTCGGCCCCTTAGTGGCTGAGCCTGGCAACCCAAACGGGCTAAAAAATAACCCCACAAATAAAGCAAATAGTCTGCGGTTGGTTAAGATCCCTGAGCAGATGGCAACAGACGGTGTGGCCTCATGGTGAGGGAACAGCAAAAGAAAGCCAGTGACAGAGAGAGGGATTACATCAGGGCAGATTTGGATCAGCCACAGGTGCTGTGGAGCAGCATGCTTAGAGACCCAGGGCAGGGATGAGAAATATGGGGAAGAAAGACTGCGTTGCACCCAGCATGAGTTGGAAATGTGAACTGTAGTTTAAGTACACATGGAATGGGAGTTCACCTGAGTGTTGGCCACACTAACTCAGTAAAACTACTGATGTATTCAGCTCTTCAGGAATCTCATGGGCTATTAAAAAAAAGGTGATTGAGAAGGAAGTACAATCAAACCATAAAGCACCATGAGAGGTATGAAAAAGAGAACAATTTCGTACCTACTGATTATGGACTAAGATACACCCACCGAAATTATCAGGTAGTGAATTAAAAAGAAATGGAAGGACTATGCAGAACTGAACTGGTTGGAAAGGGGCCGTGGAACACAGATGTCCAGGGTCCCAGAGAGTTGTTCCACACACCAAGCTACACTGGTCAAGCAAAAATTATAAGAAAAACCTTTATATATCGTAACATACTTTGGCTTGGAGAAGGTCTCAAAGGTCACCTGGTCCAAGCCCTGCTCAAAGCAGGACCAACTGTGATGTTAAGTTACATTTTCATGTGATCAAATGTAATCAAAATGTCCACATTGTATTGATCTACATGTGTAAGGACTACTTTTGATCTCACGTTTCCTAACTTTTGAGTGCTTGAGTTGCTAACAATGCTCTTGCAGTGCGCTGGCATGTTTCCTGGCACTAGACCTGCAGAGGCAGTTGGGTATTTTGCTCTGCAAGAGTTGCAACTTGTCCTAGCAATTATAAACCCCACCTGCAATTACTTTTCGGCATAAAAGGGTAATCTAGCTTTAAAAAGTGTGTCTTAAGAGCTGTATGAATCTAGCAAAATTGCAACATTGCCATGAAGAAATGTGCTGAGGCATGTGAGCCTTCGGCAGATTCAGTCTGCTGACAGGCTGGATCTTGAGTGGTACCATCTTAGTAAACCAATTAAATAACGGGTGCTGGTTTCCTAAGGGTATGGCCCAAGGGAATTTTGAATTGTTCAGCTGAAAGTTGGAATTAGTGAGTCAAACTCCTCTCTGAATTAGACTAATTAAATTGTGACCTCAGCTTTGTTATCCCAGATTTCCATTCAACAAATACAGGGCCTTATACTGCAAATGGACAGCACAAGACATTCAATTTCCATCCAGTTTTGAGATTAAATATTCCTCATTTTCTCCAACTACAATATGTTTCCAGAATACGATAAGAAAAAAAGTTTGGTTTAATTGGGAGTGAAAAGGGAAAATTATGGAAGAGGATAATCTACATGAAGGAATGCTTCATGCAGGCCACGAAGTTAAAAACTTTGAAAAGTTTGAAGCCATGGATTCATGAACAAGCAGGAAATTACATTAGGGTGTAAACTTACAGCTGAGTCTCTGATCTAGGTTCAGCTATAGAGGACGAGGGATGGGGGTGCATGTGAAAGGTGACACCCCACCTGTCACTGGTACTAACTGGAATGGTGGGTGACACTATCATGGACATATGACAGGTAGCCTGCACTCACCTGGGAGCTCCAGAGCTCTGAGAGCTCCAGAGAACTTCTGTCTTGACTGTCTGTGTGTGTACTGTGACCCTGAGGTCACACGCAGCCTCCTGCAGCATGAAAGCCGGATATCTTGGGGAAGGACTGCAACGAGCACATCCAAGTAGTGCAGAACTAATAAATGGGTTCAAACTAAAGGAAGCGGGAGACAGAAGAGAGATGAGTTGGCAGAAATGGCCTGTGGAAAACAGTGCTTGCATATACTTTATCTCAATTGCCTACTGCAGCCTTCAGGGGAATGATATCCCACAGGACAAAGAAACCAAGAGACTATCAGTTCTTGGCCAGGAAGCAAATGGGTGAATGGGAGCAAAGAAGAGTAAGAACAGAGTCTGCACGTCTGTGAAGAAGTGAGAGTCCCCACTGGCTAACAGTCCAGTGAGGCAACAACAAAGGCAGGAGCCCCGGGTAAAGCGCAGGTCATGGGAGATGGCAAGGGACTGGGAACAATGGTGACGACAGGATCAGTAACCCAGTGGTGTCTGCCGACCAGAAACTTGGAAACGGTCCAGAATCTGCTGGTGGATAAGAGCCACAAGCAAGGCAGATGGGTAACCAAAAGGAACAGCCACACCCTGCCCTGTGAAGGAGAGCAGCATGAAGCTGAAACACCAAAACATGAAGTGGGTTTTAATAGGCATCCCAGGGCTTTGAGATACATCTTTCTGGAGTGGGAATTCACTGAAAGACATGTCCTCAGGAAGAGTTACAGAGAAGGAAAATCCTGCCCCAGTGAGTCAGAAAACTTTTAAGTATTATGCAGAAAATAAGACTTGGAGAAAGTCCTCCAGAGCCTGGAGGAGGAGGCATTTGGATGCAGAAGCCCAGTGCTTGTTTCTGCACATCAGTTCACAGGCTTCAAGGATAAAATGTCTGTAGGGAGTCACTGAGCCACTCAAGTTTCGCTACCTGGAAGCCTTTGCTAGCGGTGGCCAGCATCCAGCAGGTCACACAGCAGCACCCTGTTACTGAAGCTGACGCTGGTTTTGGAGCTGGTGCTGATCTGATCAACGACTTACTGGATTCCTGCTTTTGCCACAAGTGGGGAAAAAGAGCCTTATTCGTCTAAATTATTCAACCAAAACTTTGGGTCTTTTACCCCTCTGCCTCTGCTGGGGAAAACAAACAAACAAGCAAACCAACCCAACCAGGCAGTGTTATCATTTTACAGAGTGGCTCATTCGCTGTGACACCAGCAGGGACGGGACTGTCCCCGTGCTGGCGTGCCGCGGCGGAGGGCTCCGCAGGCTGCCCGGGAATGCCGGAGCGCGGCCGGGCGGTGCTCCCGCTCCCCGCGCAGCGCTCCCGGCGGGCGGAGCCGCAGCGCCACCTCCCGGCACAGCCCGGCCCCGGGGCGGCTGCCAGGGAGCGCCTTCCCTTCCCGGCAGCTGGAACAGGGCTGTGTTTGGGATTCAGTGTGAGAATAACGTCGGCAACACACTGATGTTTTTAGTTGTTTCTCAGTAGTGTTTACTCCAAGTGAAGGACTTCTCAGTTTCCCATGCCCTGCCAGCCAGCAGGTGCACAAGAAGCTGGGGGTGAGGATGGCCAGGGTAGCAAAGATATTATTATTATTGTTACATTAAATTTTGTTTCAGTTATTAAACTATACTTATCTCAGTGCATGAGTTTTGCTTTTTTTTTTATTTATTTTTTTTATTCTTATCCACGCCAGGGGATGGGGAGTGAACAAGCAGCTGTGTGGTACTTAGCTGCTCTCTGGAGCTAAACCATGACGTGATACCAGTGATTACATTTTTCCCCTTGAAATCCTGTTGCTGTTTTACTTTCACTAGCACACCTCTTAGGAGGAAATGTATTTTGATTTCTCTGCTAGATGTCACATAAATACCACGTGAATTTGGTTTGTAGGTCAAGGAGAGAGGGCGTTTGTGACAGATTTCTCCAAGATCTACCTTTCGGTTGCTGAATTTCATTCAGCTATGGCAGTTTCCTGTTAAGCCTGGGCTTAAACATAGTTGTTTTTCTGCCTTTCAGGTCTAATCAGATCCTTCTAAGACAGAATAATTTTATTACCCATTAGTTAGTAATTTCATAATCCTAGTGGTCCAGAGTGCCTCATGAATTATATTAATGTGCTGGAACTGGAATTTTTTTAAAAAAAATCCTGCTTGGAATAATTGCCCCATTTCATTATTTATAGATGTAGATGTCAGTCCACCTGGGAAAGAGCTTCAGGGCACTACCACGTTCCCTGCTCAGACACATTCGTTCCAGCCTTGCTTGTCACTGTGACAGGCCTTGTGTTGTTACAGGTCTGATCTCCTGCAGCAATAGGCAACCGTGACCATGTAATTACTCTCCTTTGCCCATGTGGTCAGAGAAGTCTGGAAAATCAGTGGTTAGGGTGAAGGCCCCAGAGAAAGCAATATTTCAAAGCCTGAGCAAACCAGTGAGCTGAATTTATTTGCCCAGAGTTGCTAGTTTTGATTTATTTGTCTCTACTTAACCTACTGACCACCGCTGAATGATTTTTGTCAAATGATTTCAACAGTGCTAGATAGTTGTTGAACAAAAGACATACACACTCTCTCCCAGCTGGTGGAAGAAGTACATGATTTGAAGTCTCACCTGTCCTCAGGATCTGCTCTGAATTGTTCAGATTTTGCCACACCGGATGATATGGACAGCTTTATTATTTAGGGTCTTAGATTTATATGCTCTAAATTGACAGGTTGCCTCCTCTTTTTTCTTTAAAATGAAAAAGTGAAAGAGCACGGAGTACTAGTATTGAGCATTGATTTCTCTCATCACTGGCTCTCTAGGAAGCTCAAGCTGGATCTTTTGGGCCTCTGGTGTGATTGCCACCTGCAGGCATGTGTGCTGCAATGCCTCCTGCAGGAGGACGTTTTGACATCTATCCCCAGCTAGGCTGAGAATTCAAACCCAAAATCTTTTATGAGTTTCTGGATGAAGCTTTCAAAAAGGGAGGTGTCTAATATGGAATCATATTAGACCATAGCTCTGCTTAGAATAACTCAGACTTTGAACTAGATTTGCAGATGTTTGACTTTCTGCAAGTCTCTTGGTGGGATGTGAGCCAGACTTTACATTTTTCTGACTGCAGGTTTTAGTGACTAATATCTCTTTAATGTCACTTTTATGCATACTGTAATGTACTTGCCACAGACCACTCTTACTGAAGCCAAATAAAAATTCCAAATGCTACATGGAGTTCAAATTCTGAATTCTTCACAGAAATGTTGACAATTGCTGCTCCCTTTCCCTGCAACTGCCCACACAAAACCATTTTTTGTGTCATTGTTAATGTTATTAGCAATTCTAATCAGAACCCGTCAGAATTATTTGAATGCAATAACTATACCCATGTGTATAAAAGGTATATGTACATGTATGTATGCACACAGATGCTCACACACATATATCTGCCAGTCAAGATGAGGGGACAAGTGGTGTATGCCTTTGAGACCAGATTTTCTGATCACCAGACTCTCACCATATCAGTATTTTGAATCCAGAAAAGCCAGTCTCAGGGGAATTTTCAGCCACCACATTTTCCAGCCATGAAACTTGATTCACACCTCAGAGTTTGACTAGTAGAAATATTTTGATTACAGCTCTAATTCCTCAAATAAACCCCAAATGTGTAGATAAGTAAAAGCCCAAACCTTGATACAGTTTTACAAAGATGTAGGTGATGCGTGCAGAGCATTTTATGAGCAGGGGATAAGTAATTACTATGTGTGGTTTTGTGTGCTGGAACATGAATGTGTTCTGGCCAGTTTCACAGGTCCAAAAAGGCAAGTGGTGATGAAGTGAGCACATTTTACTCATGTTCATATATAAAGACTCTTGCTGCTCCACTGAGATTTCTGTGGTTGTGAGTCATGTAGACCTTTGGAGCAATTATTTCTAAAGATTTGACACTTCACAGTGATATAGCTAGGCCCGGAATGACCATGAACAATGGACTGAAAAAGAGAAACATTACAGCTTAGGTAAAAAGGGAAGAAAGAGATCCAGAGAAATTAAACAGATTAAGGGATAATGTGGTGGACTTTGGTGGAGGTGGGGGGAAATGGAAGAAGCAATATTTGTATTGAGATTAAAAATAAAATGGAGCTAGAAAGCCCTTAGCAAATGACTGATGTTAATTTAATCCAGTGTGACACATTGATCCATGTATTCATGTAGTAGTTTTATTAAAACAAAAAAAAGCCCTGGAGTTTAAACGCTGTGTATTTGGTAATGAGCTGCTCTATCATATGACTGATTTAGGCAAACACATTACAATTCCTTTAATGCCAATTTTATAACGTCAGTTAGCTGGCTGCACTGAAGATTTCTAAACTGTAACTGCTTGGCTGACCTGACCACTCAGAGCCTATAAAGCTCAGGGCTGCTAATCTGAGCCATGGCTTGAAGTTGCTGTCAAGTCATCCACATGATCCAGACCCCTTCAGGTCATTTTCCCTAGATCTACACACATGGTATAGCATGATCATTTGTATGCAATGGGGCAGGTGTACCAAAGCTCCTGCAGAAAAAGGGAGCTTAAATCATCCTGCTTTCACAGGTCTTCCTTCTTTGCTCAGGAGGAAACTCAGTGCTTCCCATTAAGATTTAACTTTGGCTCTGAGTCAATTCCTCAAGCATTTCCTAGGGAAATGTCGCCATGTAAAGCAGGGACGGAAGTGTTGGCTGAGTCTTTACTGACAGAAGGTGGCTGACTCCGCGTGTAGTTATCCCTGCTCAAAGGACGCACTGCATAGAAAGTAAATTTTCTGTCCAGTTAAGTCTTTCCCAGACTTATCTTGCAGAAGGGCAACAGAAAAATAAACCTAGAAAGGTGTAAAGATGGAAATTGTACGACTCCCACACAGCCAACCTACAATACTACTCTTCTAGTTAGAAATGCCTCCAGGTGCAGGTAGAGCTGGGAAGTTGCTAACTAGTTACTGTAGTGCTCAGTGCTGGGGACAGACATTCTTGCAAATCTCGTGGAACTCAAAAGACTCTGCACAGGCTGAATGGAGGCTACAGCAGCTGATCTTGTGTTGTTTTCATACTGCATCAGAGGTGGAATGAAGGCAGTAAAGCAATTCTACCACATGGGTATGCCCGTGGTAGGCAGGAAACACCAAGAGAATAGAGAAGAGATGTTCCAGTTCACCAGTCTGCAGAGGTTTCTGATCTGCTTTTTGGCACTTTCAGGGACTGAACTGGTTCAGCAGGCAGGATGTCATCTGAGTTCAGAGAATCTAATAAAAGAAGTCATACCTGTCAAGGTCTTTTTTTTCCAAAAGGCTGCTCTGAATCAATACCCTGGAGATAACAGCCTTGAACAAGACTAGCTGGAGCAAGGGTTGTTTTGATAGTTATGAATTCATGACCTTCTCCCTCAGCAACATTGTGGCTTGAAGCTGAAATATTCTTGATGACGGGAACAGTAAATCTCAGAAATGGGGAAGGAAGGAGTCATGAGGGGAAGGAGCAGATGAAAGGCCATGGGTCATAGCAGGGAGTGCACAGTGCCAGCAGGATTAAATTTCCTTCAACCTGTTTTAGCCACTTTTCATGATCCTATGGGATCCTTTGTAGATCACAGAGAAGAGCACAGCTGTTATTTTTTACTGTGGCCAAGCAAACCCCAGCTGTCTATCCCTACCAGAATGGGTCACCACATTTTTTCCCCCACCTTTTCCTCTCTTCCTTTCATGTGTGTTACAATCTGAGAACACCACCGAGTAAAAATATAAAAAAGTCATCAGGAGGGTGATTATTTTCTAAGCATGGTAAGTGGAGGATGAAATTTTCTTAAAATAGCATGTCTTGACTTGATCTTCCTTGTGAATTATCGAACCTATTTAGGACACTGGACTATTTCTAACTGAGAAGGACTTCATTATAAAGAGAACTACAGATGACATACACACAACAGGTTGTCAAGACCTCAGTCACTGAGAACACAGATAACAGGCTGGAAAACTTTTTCCAACGCCAGCGTTGCTGGTTTCAATTGAGATATTGGCATAGGTGAGTCTCCCAAATGTAAACCATGACTTTTCATTTGCCTCTATTAAGTGATATGAGGGTTTCACTTCAGTCTCTGGATGACCTCTTAGACATGGAATAAAGGCTTTTTCTATGGCTGAGCCAGTGCAGAAAATGGTAGTGGGGAAAATCAGTGACTTTCAGCCACTGTACATTTCCCATGTGTCGGTGTAGCAGGTGAGACAGAAGTTGTCAGTACCATTTCAAGTGCTTTGGAAAGAGATGGGCTTATTTATTTGAAACCTTCTGGAAGTCCTAAAGTAATAAAAAGGGAGGAAAGTATAGAGGCAGCTGATTCTTACAGAAAAGACATCTTTCTGCTGTAACAAGGGTTTGGGTGGAGTTGGTTCCTCAGACTGACACAGGGGAAAGAAGGAAGTGCATGCAACTGATGGCCCTTTCTCTGGTTGAATTATGTCCTATGAATTAATCCTGAGAGTTCTTGACAACATCCTTGTTTTCACTGTGACATTTACTCAGACAAGGAGGAAAAATGTGATAAACAGCCTAAACCAGTTCAAAACACACAGAGCATTTCGTGCTAGCAGGAGATCAATCTAGCTTTTCCTTTCTGCAAAAGTTTTCTGGAAGACATCCAGCAGCCTTTAATTCCAGCAGTTATATATGCATTTTCAGGCGTTTGTTTTCTAATGGTTCTTTATCTTTCTTCCTTTTTTTTTTTCTTTTTTAAACCAATGATGTTGCTGGATATATATTTAATTGACCCTTCAGGGTATTAAACTAACTGTCTGAACATTCAGGAAAAGCAGCCAAGTCTGACCTAGTGTCATAAAATGAGGGAGCTTGCCAGAACCTGGACATAGAAGCCTTGTGCATGAGAGCTTGACCAAAACACAAGCAGAAACCTGATAGCTGAAGAAATACCCCGTAGTTAATGGCATGTAAAGCAAGGAACCTCTGTGAGATTAAGTATCAGGTACTATTACACTCTGCTGCACCAGGACATCTTTTTGGCTCAAAGACGTATTTATACTAGAGGCCTTTACCAGGCCTGAGCTGAGTGTAAATGCAGACCCTCTCTACACATAAGGAGGCCTTTATTTTCTTGTAGGGAAACAGAGGTCCAGCTGTGACCCTTGCTGGCCCTGGTTCCCACCTCTTCCCAGGGCTCTCCTCAAGCAACTGACTGAGTGTTTGAAGTTCGGCAGACCAGCAACAAGGGGAATTTGTATTTGGTTCCGCTGAGTCTTAATGAGACCTTTATTATTGCTTGTCACTGCCTCTACTGATGCTGGAGCTCGGGGAGTTTTTTAAACACATCAAGGCACATTTAAACTCTTACCCCTAGGCAAATTGGCCACTTTGTCTGATCACAGCCTCTGTGCTGATATAAAGGTCCATCTGTGAGATTGCACAGACAGCTCTTGTAAAAGCCCTGCTGACCTCGGTGTGTGCTTCAAATGTTATGTACTTAGTACCAGTCAATAGCTTCTCAGCTGCTGGAGTTTTCTTAGGGCTCTGTGTTTGTGCGTGTCTTTATCACCACAAGGGCAATATGTATTCTTTGAAACAGCTAAGTAGCTTTTAGCAAGATATTGGAAAGGTGAGGTGGTAATAATAGCCGCAGAGTGGCCTTCCTTGTTAGCCAAAGTGCTATTGAAAGGATCTTGGCATTTTACACCATTCAGCTGCTGTGTTTAGAATAGGAGAGCTTAGAAACCTTGAGGTGCTAAGTCTGCAGTAAAACGATACAAATAAGTGATTTGCAGCTTACTGTCTGTGGTAAAAGAAATATCCAAACCAAAAGGATAAATAACTTCAAAATAATAAATAAATTCACCTGACTTGAAAAAAAATTGAAAGTGAACAAATATTATATGTGTAGTTTTAAGGACTGTTTTTAACTTTATCAAGCAAGAGAGCAGTTTAGATACATTGTGTAATAAAACTGGTTTGGAAGAAAAAGCAAAATATTGGCTTGAAAAGTCCATTCCCAATTATAGGAGATAAGATTATCAGGCATTTGCATAATAATAAATGCACTATCACGTGCTATTGAGTACCACTTCTCATCTTCCAGTGGGTGGATCAGTATTTGCTAGAGTCTTGTTTAATAACACAAAAAAGTGTATTGGTCATGGTGCATTGTTTTGGAAGAAACGATTTTCCATTTTAAATTTTTTTCACTCAGATGTGTTTGAAGTCCTTAGTACACTGAGGTTGCATGTTTTTGCAGAGCTAGGCCCGTCATTTGCTTATTCTATAACTTGTGGTGTTTAACTAAGGTTTTAAATCACACATTCAAACCATAGCATCTAGGAGCCTATATTTTGAATCAAATTAAATCTCCAAGTCATTCAGAAACTTTTTTTCCCAACACGTCTGTTTACAAATAATAATAATAATAATAATAATAATAATAATGAACAATCTTATAATAAAAATAATCTTTGTACTTCAAAAACTGAAATAAAAGTATAAACATTCAAATCACATGAACTACCAAAAAGCATTCAGGAGGCACTGTGATTTAGAAAGACAGTAGGGAATGGTTCTTATACACATCTGCTGTTTATTTTGATATCTCTTCTTGATGCTTCAATTCCCTTTTTTGACAATAATTTCCCACATTTGTAAAATGCTTTGAGCTTTAGCTGCTAGTATATAAAATAGGGCTATGGTATCCTGTTGTCATTCCCAGCAGGGTTACTGTAAGTGACACACACTTCTGCTGCTTCAGAGCCTAAACACCCCGTATCACTTGTCTTCACTGACTATGGAGAGTCACTTCTTCCTCCTGGAAAGACCTTGCTGTGAGGACAGCTGATGTTTGTGCACTGCAGGCATACCACAAATTTTAACTTCCAGTAGATGGTGACATTGATTTGCCCCACGGAGTAAAGTGTGTGCGCCAAGGTATATAACAAAAGGGGCAGCTGCTTTCTGTTCTTAGCCTGAGTGAGTCCTGAGTTTTAAAAACTGCTGTAGCACTTTAGTGCTGTAAATGAAAGCAAATCACAGTCCAAGCTGCTGCTTCTTCTTCTTAGAGTTCAGTCTCCAGCTTGTTGTGGCTGGTTTTTCTCATGAGAAGGCTCCCATTACAGTAGGACATCTGTCCAGCTGGAAGTCTGGTGCCCTTAACAGCCTGAAACATTTTGGTGTTTTGACCTTTACAGATAGGCTAAATCAAAACTGCACTGTGGATCAAAAGCAATTTCCGTGTTGTCCTGTGATCTCAGTAACCCTTGGCTGGGATCTTACATCCTCAGGAAGGAGCACCACTGTCGCTGTCATTTGGTGGAATCATCTATTTAGTTTGTACCAAGAAACCTGATTTCAAATGCTAAACAACACATTAAAAAGTGAGTAAATCAATAAAAAATGTTCACACCTTATTTCTATTTTAAACAAACAGTTTCTTCCGTCTATCTGTGGTCTGAGCAATGCTGAGTATTAGTACACAGCACAGCAACTGTAATCATCAGGAAGCAATTTCCCCTCTGAGGGCAAGGTCTCCCCTAGCCCTCCTGGGGTGATGAGCAGTCAGTGAAAGAGAGTAAATTGTTCCCTCTTTGCCAAACAGGCCTAATGAATGTTGTATATCTATATAAATTATAATATAAAAATACAGTTAAAAATAGAAAAATAATACATATATATAATAGTTAGAATTTCAGCTGCTGTGCTTCAAAGGTCTTCAAAGGTGTGTAAGTGTTAGAAGGTGTGGGATTTGCATGAGATTTTAAGCAGATTTCGTTCTTAACTTCCATTGTGTGCTTTAGGAGCTTTTGAGTCTTGATGGTCATCTTTTGCAGGTTTCAGCAAGATAAATAACTTTGAAAACCTTCCCCTATGACTGGAGGAGGCTGAGACTATGTGGAAGACTGGCAGTGAATCGTAGCCTTCATCTATTTCTCCGAAAGGTTGGCCAGCTCAGTGGGGTTGGAAGGCTGCTGTCAAGAGAAGCAGCTTTTCATGCACTCTCCCCACCACACAGGCTGAGCACTCTAACCTATCTTGTATCAGCCCCTTTGTGAGGCAAATCTGGCATGAGAATTCAGAGTTGATGATAATACCAGCTTATTAGTTTTACCCTGAAAGCCTCCTGCTAAGGGATTGATGTTCTGGTCTGTCTCGTGGGGTGCTGCTCCCGCTGGTGGGGTGTTTGCAGTTTTTCCTGGGGAACAGCTGGCTTTTCAGCATGAATGAGAACAACAGAATTAGGTCTTACGTTTTTCCTCAGTCCTATCTCAAGCTAAACTAATAGCCCTCTTCCTAATGAGGGTGGTAAGGACTTCATAGTTTGGCCTATAATTAGCTCTGCTGCAGGTCAGAGGGTGTCAGAGCAGATGGTTTTGTTCCCCCACAGCAGCTGATAGAAGAAGGCAGCCCCAGGTATTGTAGTTGTGTGTGGGAAGCTCCTTTGCTAGGGCTGTCTCAACGGGACATGGCAAACCCTGCAACTTACTTCTCTCTGTGTGTGCTTGATTTTCCTGTCACTATCTGTTTTATTTTTCCAAGTATAGGGGCGTTCCACTGAGTTGCAGACACCGAGTATGTGAATGTCTCTCAGGTTATCAGAAACCTGGAGGAGTTAGGCTGGGTCATAGAGACAGGGAAAAGGTGCTTGCTTTCCAGTGAGGAGTGGTGTCATGGCCCATCCTGAGAGTGTCTGGGTCCTCTGATGCAGAGGGACTTGCTGCAGCTGCTGCAAGGGAACATCTCTTGGCAAGATGTGCTGCAGTTGAAGTATAACACCTCTCTTCTGTGCTGGGGCGTGCGGACTTGTCGTCTGCACTGGCACAAGGGTGCTGCAGTGGGGCAGGCACTGACGCTGCTCTGCAAAGGCAGGGGACAGCTGCACGGAGTCAGCAAGAGGAGAAGAGACTAACTCAGGGTCTTGCCCTCAGAGCTGACCTGACAGACATGGATTTCCCCATGAAAAGGTAATTGAGATCTCTGCAGCTTGGGGATGGTATTGGGATACTTTCTCGCTAGGATAGCCAGAGACAGCTGGTAACTGAGGATGGCAACACGTGAGAGCGACAGGTCCATTTCCCCTTTTCGGCACAGTTCCTGGCAAGGGGAACTCTAGTCATGGCTGAAATGGGATTTTGTTAAAGAATCAAAAAGTCTCAGCAGTAGGTTTATGGGTATTGTCAACAGTAACTAATGAGCACTTAGGTGGCTCAGGTGAACTTAGATGCCCCAGCTAAAAATCTGATTGAAAACTGAAATAGCCATTAAGTTATTCTTTTATTTCTGTTCATGGTGAGACAACAAATAGATCTGGAGTTCTTCCAGTCTATTTGTGGTTCAGAATTATTCATTGGATTTCTTCAAGTAATTGACTTTGCAAATCTTCACATGTTCACAATAGCACAGTTGCATATCACAATTCATGCTGTGATAGTTAATAGATATAAGGCTCTGATCCTACTGAGTATGAAATCCTGGCATTAGTGAAAGCAAACAGGAGCTTTGGCATTAAATTGAGACTAGGATTGAATTCTAATACAGTCCTACCAAAGCCTTCTTTACACTCTCTTGTTCATGGTGGAGATGAAGTTTAAATAACATATGTTGACGGGGAAATACGTGCAGCCAGATGTGTTTGAAAGAGAAGTCAAACATCTGCGCCACATCAGTTGATTAGTGCATTTTAAGAACTCACACATGAATCAGTAAATTGGAAGATTAAGCCTTCTTCCCTGCTACCGGATCACTGCAGGCATTTTCCCTGAACTGCACGTTGTTGACAAGGTTTGACAGATGGTGAATTATTTTGCTCTTCATGAATATTTTTCAGTGGCTGATTGACAGCTGATAGGCACTTTTCCTTTAGACAAGAATAAGCCATATTTTCCTCACTGCTGTATTTATGGAGGCACTGCTTTTCTCATTTCCAAATGTGACATGGGTTTGTATGGTCTGGACGCTCCCCAAAAGCACGGTACAGGAAGCTCACAATCACACACTTACTCTTGAGGCTTTGCAGGGCTGGGGCACCGTGCCCAGCATCCCGGACTTCGGGGCTACCGGGAGCTGCCACAACAGGAATAGCCAGCAAGGAAACTGCAGGTAGCTGCTGGCAGTTTTCCTGTTTACACAGGCCAGGACTGATGCATTTGGGCTTCGCACCAGGAGATGGCAGGGTCGTGCTGTCCATGCAGCCTTTACCAGCACTAGTTACTGATCCCCTGCCTTTCTAGGGTGGGATTTTAAAGCTCAAGATATCGAGCCTCTGACTGGTATTTATGAAAAATATACTGTATGTGCTCAGCAGTATAATTAAAGAACTATTGTTCTTGAGGCTGACCTGAGTTAAATGCTCCAGATTCAGACAACCTTCGCTTTATTCGAGTGCAGATGAAGGACAAAAATTTCAATTTAGGCTATTTTTCCAGAAACTTCTGTTCCACTGGTTGTTCTTCAGACACCTAGAAAACTGTGCAATAGGTGATGTCAACCCAACTTTTCTCTTGACTCTTCCTGCTGCCTTCTCCCCCACATGAGTTTTATTAACGATACTCTGAAAGTGAATTTGGTTTTGGTGCTAGTTTTTTTCTTTTTTTCCTTTTTTTTCCCCTGTTACAGTTATTTTCAGCATATCTTTTCTTTCAAGCTCTGAAAGATAGAGGGAAGATGGTTTCAGGCATGCCATATGGAGAGAACCCTTAATTTGTTCTGCCTACTAAGCCCCATCTTCTCATTCAACAGTCTTAAAAGCATACAGATAAAGATAATGTTGCCATACAGATGAAGATAATGCCGGTTGCCATTAAAAGAAAATTCGACTTTATCTTGGAGAAAGAAGCAAAACAATGTAATTTATGATGATCTCTCAGTTAATATAATAGCTTTCCACTGCTAAATTTTATAACCACAGACTATAAAATTTAAGGAGTGAGGTTTGATGGTAGGGAATTTTTGGACTTGTTTTATGTAGTAGCTGAGGCCTTGCAAAGTACCTGGAAAGCTGCATTTTTGCTATTCTGTTATGTATGGTTAAGGGGATTGCCATAAAAATGGAATTGTATTTTGCAGTAAATAATTAATCATAATAGTATCAGTGGTGGTGATTAATTGGTCAGGCAGAAAGCATGTACCTGATCCATGACAGTCACTGGAAATGTCTGCATTTTTAGCCAATGGCAACTTGTTGCTTTAAATCTGGGACACCACAGTCTCTGCCACCTCTGTGGACAGTGCCCAGACCAGCACAGGTGGCTGCAGAGCCCATCCTTCTTTCAGTGCTAACTCATTCCTGCCTGCTCCAGCTGTGTCCGTGGGGTATTTCAGAATGAGGAAACTCTGGTTTACCGCTAACCCAACCCATGCCAGCACTGATTCCTTCTTCCGTAGGTGCTCCCGTTGGCTGCACTGTTTCAGGCAGCCCATGGGGAGAAAATCAGCAGCATCTACGCTGAATCAAAATATGCCTGGGCATAGCTTGGAGAGATCCAAACCCACGGCAGAACTAGGCAGACTTTCATTCCACAGAGGACTAGGGCCAGTGCGTGGAGTCACGCTTGAGGTGAGTTTTGCAGCACAAGCTGGGGAAGTGCCTGTGCCTGTGCCTGATGTGCCAGCAGGACAGGACGAGTCTGCAGGATCTGCTATGTGACTCTTTGAGGACTGCGGGAGATTTGGCAAGAGTCTGCTGTGTCCCCATCATGCCTGGCCTACTTGGAAGGGTGCAGGGTCAAACCAAGCCAGTTGCTGCTGCATGCAGGACAGGCAGCCAGGCTTGTGCCAGATGTGAACCCTTGCTAAACCCACCATGTAGGCAGGCCAGCTGCCTCACCACCCACTGACCAATGCCCAGCCCTCCCCTGACCAGAGATCAGCTCCTCCCAGCCAACTCCATTCAGTTTATTTACTGGGAATGCCATTCCATAGTATGGAATATCCCTTTGGCCAGTTTGGATCAGCCATCCTAGCTGTGCTCCCTCCCAGCTTCTCATGTATGTGCATGTTGGCAGAGCATGGAAAACTAAAAAGTTCTTGACTTGATGTAAGCACTACTGAGCAACAGCTAAAACACCAGTGTGCTATCAGCATTATTCTGATAGCGACTCCAAAACATAGCACTGTACCAGCTACTGGGAAGAAAATTAACTCTATCCTAGCAGAAACAAGGACACTGAGCAGGCTTTCCCCTCTCTCCCTCTTCCTTGATGCCAGAGAGCTTTACTGATGATGGCTGTCTCATAGTTTGGCTCTGTGGACAACATAACAGCATCAGGACAGGAACAACAAGTAGGCAGCATTAAGTCTCTCTTTGTCAAGAGCCCTGGGTTGTTTTTACAGTACATGCGCTGACTCTGGCATGGTTCATCAGGCACAAGAAGGACTTTAGTCCTGAGCAGCACGCATGATTTACAGCTGTCACCTTTCTATTATCCTACTGCCAGAGCCTCAGTAGCCAGTGGTGTTTCGTGCTGTGTCAGATTAAATGCAGGGCACAGCTGAACTTCTCTGCAGTATGACAGAACCAGGGAAGGAGATCTGTGTCAATGTTGAAAGCAAATGGCTTCCCTAGTTTGAAGGTTGGTTTTAAACAACCTGCCCAAACAGGTTTAGCCTGGTCCCACCAGAGTTATCAGCCAAGGGAGCCAATTTACAACATGAAAGAAAATTTTAAGCAGATTTTCCCCTCTCAAACATCCTCACTGAAAGCTCCTAGGTAAAAGAGTGATTTGGTACCATGGGCCACAGACAAACCAGTCATAGTTGGGACCATCTTGCTTCCAAGTTACTGTATGAGATGTTTTGAAAACCCCATAATTCACTGGCTTTTGTGCCTAGACCACTTCAAGAAAGGGACAAGGTTGGTGTTCACTGTTTGAGCTATTTGTGCTGACACACAAAGAAGGGGACCATATTCCACAACAAGCCTCAAAATCAGTTCATTAACATTATCTCTGACTTTTTTCTCAGCTGCCCTTTCTTTTGTTCCAGTGTAGATCCCTTTTTGTCAGCTTGTTTCCATCTAATTCAGAGCACCAGCTGGTCTCTGCACGTTTGAAAAGGGCCTTGCAGTGTTCTCCAGTAATTGCTTTGCACACCCTGGCATACAGCTGGGGGAAGGCATTGCTCCAGTCTTTTGTAAGATGCATTTGTGTTTTTTACAAACTTAGGGGATGTTTAGGACAGTCTGCAGAGGCAGCCTGCTTTGGTTTGTTGCCTGATCATTTTATAAATGTTTCCAGCCAGATGAAAAGGAGCAGAAAATCTTTGCACGTGGAAGTTTGAATGGGCAGAGACAGCTAAACAGGAAACTGCACTTTTGGTGGACTGGATGCATTTAGCAGCCACCACTCCTGCAGCCCAGGAATGTTCACAGCAGGGGTGTATCAGAGCAGGCTCTCCATGCAATGCTCTGTGTCAGGCACAGCATCCAGCACTCCACGTGCAGGAAGAAATGTTACAGAAGTACTGTAGACTTGCTTAAGCATCATAAAGCTATTTTTTCAAGCAACTTCTCAAGTCTTTTTAGTCTGTTTCCTCCTCTTAAAACCTTATTGTTTCATTTTTTCCCCCTGAGATTTTGACGGCTAGGTTTTCACTGTCCCATGTAATTGTTTGAAACCTGGAGTGACTGTCCTAGAGAAAATACCACATATGCTGACTATGCTGTTTAAATAGAAGACAGACAGGGTCAGAAAGGCCAGGTCAGCTTGGGGACTGGCAGTGACAAGTATCATGGCACAGAGAAAAACTCAGCATCATGAGCACTACAGAGCATCCCTTTGGTAAGGGATAGGCAGTGGTGCATCAGCTGGTGGCATCAGGAGTAAAAGGAAACTGTCACAGATCTATAAGGTCATGTTCAAGTGCTTCTTAAATCTTGCAGGATTTAAAAGGGCAATTATTACAGTATGAATATGCGGAAAGAGTTTTTGGAGCAGTTTCAGGTAAGGACTGTCTCTTTGCCCTTACTGACTCTCTTGGACACTGAAATACCTAAAAAATCCAAACGTAATTCCCTTTCAAAGCACAAAGCCTATCCCAAGCACTTTGAATTCCTGGTGACCAACCTAAGAAAATCTTGGCATGGTGACTGCTGTGAGTTGAATTAGATGTCTGCAGTGTCCATGAAGCTAAATCAAAAACTTGCCACTTGGTTTCCTTTGTGCATCTCTCCCTAAGTATTGCTCCCAGCCACTGCCAGGCTATCTCGAGAGCTGCTGCCAGTGGGTTGTTTGCTCAAAGCCTGGACCCTTGTTCCTAAGGTCCAGGGTAGAGGTGGAGAGGAAAAAAGTGTGTGTGTTCAACAAAGTTTCAGTGCTGTCATGTTCAGGTTTTGCCTTCTTTTTGGAATCCAGCTGGGATGTTTGAAGTTCCCTGTGTGCAGGGATGAAACTCTGGCATTCGGCTGCTTGTTGGGTGATTGCACCAGACTTGCAGATCCTAGGGATCTCAGGCAGCAGGGACATGACATGCCGACTGGCCATGGTGATGTGAGCCTGGAATGGAGCATGTCCACAGGGGGCTGAGACAGCGTGACCCAGAGAGGCTCTGCCAGTGTTGGGGCTGTCTACATGAAACCTCTCTGCTTCAGTGTCTTTGCTGGCATCCTGGTAAAGCAAGAAGAGATCATTTTGGACTATATCAGTAAGGCAGGTCTGGAAGCTGCTGAAATCCTTATGGCTGAACAAGGGAACCTTAGTGCTAATTTGGTAGGATACCATTTCTAGAGGTTTCTGTCTCATAAACACCTGTCCTCCATGCCCTCCTTGCCTAATTTCCTCTGTTCTGCACTGCAGCCAAAACGTCATTGACTTTTGAAGGATTAGGAGCTGCCACTTTCAAGCAGTGTCTGGAAGAAATTACTTCAGCAGCAAAAGATCCTCCAACAGAGCTGCTGGAAACATTACTTCCCAGCAACCTCAGGAACAACATGACATAGCAGAAGTGCCCACAGTGCAGCCTAAAGGTGGGATGTAACCTATACTGCCCTGGAGCATGGACCAGGGCTCCCTTTATACTGACTGGAATCAGGGAATGCAGGTCTGGTGGTGCTGCAGTTTCCATGGAAGGTGGGAGCAAGTGAAGCTATCTGCTGGCTGGGAAGACAGAAGGTACTGTGGATGCCTCTATTTAAAGGTAACTACTTTTGAATTTATTAAGGAAGTGGTTACTGCCTTTGGACACTGCCTGCACACAGTAAAATGAAGCAGTTAGAAACACAGATAAGATGGTGCCAAGATTCTAATTTTTTTTTTTTTTTTTTACTTAGAAATCCTCTTTTTTGGCCAAACAACTAACCCTTCAAAGCCAGATCTTTACATTTCCTGAAATGATACCAAAACTTGGCCCATTTGTTTCACATATTAATTGAAGTGTAGTTGTTTCCCTGGACCACTATATGGATTTCAATTTTGGAAACTGCTGTTCATGAGAATATTTGAATGCGTGGGGTGAGATTTATCAGATAACCTTCAGGACACAGGAACACAAGGATCTGCAGTCATGCTTCAATTAGCATTTTTGTCTTGTGTTTCACATTAAATGCATTTTGAAGTCTTGTCCTATCTGCATGATGAGAGCAGAGAAATGACCAATACTATGGATAATCTCTGCCAGATTCAAAAAGAGGTACTGAGTTTACTTCTATGACAGATGTTAAGCCAGGAATCCGAAAATGAAGCATCAAGAAGAAGTCAACAGGTGTGAAGGACCAAGGGTACTGAGGAGACTTTCTTGACAGACAGTTCAACAGAGTTACTCTTCCCAGAAGAGCAGATGGAGCCATAAGGAAAAGACAGAGGAGTGGAAAGGAGAAACAAAGTTAGTCTGTGAAAGGTTGTGTGAAGTCCCACACAAGCAAAGAAGAGAAAACACATGCTTTAGTGCTATCTTGGATGGGATCCAAAATGTCTTACTAACATGCAGCTAACATAGAATAGTCAAGATCTGTTCTGGTTTTATTTTGGTATATCATGTTTAAATTAGTGCGCTAGCTCACGTCAAGTACATGCTTTGTAATTAAATTTTGAAAGAACATTTTCTTTTCTGAGAAAGATTTAAAAATGAATTGGTTGTATTTCAACTTTGTTGACAAAGATGGTTTCAGTTAATGAAAGACTAAACTGGATGCATTAAGAATGAAAGGAATATAAACCATATGCTGTTATGTTTGGTGCACTCAAAACAGTTCTTCTTTCTACTGGGTTCCCCAGGGCTGTTTACAGACTGAAGGCAATATATGTTGGTTTGTTTTTTTGTGTTTTTTTTGTGCTTTAATATGGGATAGCCCAAATAGGTACAAGTTGGAAAGTTGAATGTTCTTGATCCATTTGGAAGTGTCTTTCTGCTAAAAAACTGAGGGGACTATGCCTGAATGTCTTATTCTTCACAAGTAAAATTCTAAAACTAGAATAGTTTATTTTTATGGTTCAAACTTGCGCTGTCTTGCTGCTTTTCTGTATTCTCACTGAAATTTATGGAATGTATCAAGCCCAGAGTGCATCCTTTTTGAATAAAGAACATCTCGTACTTTACACTGAAGACTTTGGTATTCTTTTCTCAGAAGACTGCAAACCACTCATTGGAAGGAGAGTTTATGTTGTTTTCAACAGTTGCCTATTAGCAAGAAGTTGAAGACATTCAAACAACTGCATGAACAGGTCTCTCAGAAGTAATTTAAATACTTTCATTTTAGGATATTTCGTTTTTTCAACAAATGTTGGCCTTGGCTTCAAGAACCACCAGTTTTTGAACATTAAATTATCAGCTACAGGGAGTACATGTGGTTACAATAAAAAGAAACATGCACAAAGTTTATTGTAAGGAAAAGAATATCATCCAGTCTGATGTTATTCTTATTCTGATTTTATGAGAGTTTGGACGAGGGATGGGTGGTTGTGAATCTAAAACAGCTCTTGTATTTTGTTAGAAAAAATGCCTTTATGTTGTGTGTATTCAAAATGCGTTATATGTCCCCTAGTTCTTGAAAGGCATTCAGAAACTGCACCAGGAAGATTGCTGTCTTCAATATCATAAATTCTTGACCGGCTCTATTAAAATCAACATTGCATTTCTTGTAAAACTTGTAGTATGTATAATCCTGTTACTGTTTGAGATAGTGGAAGTATCTTAATAAACCTCAGTGAGAATTCTTGTGTATATTAATAGAACAGATGAATTCCCTTTATCACAGAAAACTACCATGTCCCCTTTCTACCAGTGAAACCCCTTATTTAGCTTCTCAGCATCCAAGCTGTGCTGGTGAGGTCTGCAGGATCAGTCTTGCGTGTCTCTAAATTAAATAGGGAAATTAATAACCTCACCCATATCAGAAAGCATAACTACCTATATAAGAAGTTAGAGTCTGTTGCCCAGAACTGGAACAGAGAAAACTGTTCACCTGCAGCTGTACCACTGCCTTTGTATGAATTTCTTCTGCTTTGTAAAAAACTACTTGAGAGACAAAAAAGTTTACATAGTTCCAGGCAATCACAAATGCCCTTGTGTTTAGATATAGATCTTATATAGAGATCTTATCCAGATCTGTTCTCCCACATCTGGTGCATCTGTAGAGAGAACATTTTATAGTGTGTTGATACGGACATCATGAGTCTCGGATATTCTGAAATTAACTTTGCTGTCTGTGTTTGTCTGCTAGCCTTTACTGCTGATGTACTTGATGAGCCTTGGGATTTTTGTTGTTGTGTGACACTCTCAGCTTTTCTGGTTTGTAGGTCACTGGTTCTATCTGCGATAGGGACTTCACAAGCCCATCACATGGAAATAAGTACTGGTTTCTGATGACTCTCTCAAGCAACTGCAAGCTTCTTTAGGGAGGTGTCTGTGTCTACTTCAGTGGGAAACTGAGGCACAAGGAACGCTATAGAAGACCTCTTCTAGATTAGTCTTTTGTCTGCACTTGAAACTGAGGTATGACTTACCATTGCTCTTTGTTGAAAATTTGATCTCCCTTTTCTGAGTCAGTGTGAACTGCTTCTTAGCTGAGTAATTTTTGGCTTCTCTGCTAATCTTTCAAATATATTTGTAAGTGTTGCAGTTTAGTGCTGTCAGCTCAGGTTTCAGGCTTTTGGCTCTGCTCAGGACTCCTTCGTGAATCAAGGTGTTATACCTGCTTGTATCATCATCTCATCAATGTCTTTAATCTTCTGAAATTAACTCATTGTGAAGGCACACTGTACTAATGGAGAGTGCCTTTTGTATTCCTTAAACAAAACAAAAGCCCAATAACGTCGAATAAGTAGAGCTTGGGCTGCTTCTTTCGTTGTGTCCACACATCCATTTTCTAAGCTGATTAGGCCTATACAAATAGGTGCAACGATTGTCTACATTTATATATGTTGGTCTTACTCCACCTACGAGAGCCTTTATGTAATTTTACAAAAAGGATAGAACACTTTTCTTCCACCCTTCCCTGCTTTCTAGCTTTCTCCCTCTCTTTCTAAGCAGTGACATATATCTAAGGGATGTTACCCCAGAGCTTGTTGTATTACAAAGTACAGTCTTCACAGAAGTGAGCTGAAAGCGTAAGTCTAAAGTTTCCACAGGAAACCTTTTTGTCAGCTAGAAAAACTCTTGCACTCCATCACTGGCATGATGTCAACAGCTGAACAAGGTATCCACACTTGACCACATCCATGTATATATATGTGTACACCATATATATTACACCTGTGAATGGTATACGAGTATACACTACAAAGCCTGAAGTAAACCCAGCAGATGTTGCTATTAGAGAGAAGTGAAGGTTTTCGCTTTCCCCTCACAATTACCTTCGCAAAGATGTTTTCTTATAAGCCGCAGTCATGAAGACACATTTCTGCTGGGGAGGCAAATATACTAAACATTATCCACTGTTTAAAAATAGTTGTTGTTATTGAGAAGACTGAACTGTTACACTTATAAAGTCATAAGAAAATATCTGTGTATGCAAAGACATTTTCAGGGTTGTTAACCTATCTCAGTAAAATCATAAGGAAGCAAATTTTCATTAGATAGTGCCTTCATTCAGCTGAGTAATTGAGTCAGATGGTATATGAGTAGTGGCAATTTTACCAGCTCCCAAAATGCACAGTGTAACAAGCACCCTCCAACTGCAAGCAACGTCTAGGTCAGTTAGTACTTGCATTTTTGCTCATTTTCTAGTTGTGTTGAATGCAGAACAGCAGCTTGGAAGAAAGGGAGAATTTTGTCATTTAGCATAGGCTTTCAAACAGCACTAGCTGTTTGACCAAATACCATTTCAGCCTAAGCTCGTCTTCAGGTGCTAGCAGTTAGGATGTTATCCATACATGATTTTCTGTTACTAAAAGTGATACTTAGTATCACCCAGAGCCAACATAATGTAATTGTACAACTGAAGAAAATTATCTAGCAGCCTTACTGTTGAAATTTTTTTATTTCTATTTCACAACAGCTGATCCTAACCTAATTAAATAATAAATGTCTCAAATGGTAAGTCTGATTAGATTTTTATTAAATGGGATAATGCCTAGTCCCATTTGGCAGCATCCCTGTCCCCTTTGGTAGTCTCTGGGTTTGAATAACATTTTGAATCACATGATGATGATTTGACTTCGGTACACTGATGTATGGGTGACCATATAATTCCTTTTACATAATTAGCATCTTTTAGTGGAAACTGCAGAATTACTTATGCTTTCTTGGTTGAATTTGTCTGCTTTAAAACTTAATTGCCTTCTCTGCTTCAGTAACTGTGTTTTGGTTTTGGTATTTTGTCAGGGGTTTTTTTAGTTGGTTTTTTTTATATTTGGATCTTTTTAGTGGCATGGGCTTATAACAGAAAAGAAAATATGATAAATGATGTGTTTGAATTGAACAAATGAAGCAGCTCCTGGCATTGGCATTGACATTCACCTGTATTCTGTCATCTAGACTAACTATCAAACTAACTTCTGTTAAAAGAGGAGGTTGTCTACTGCTTTATACTTTCTAGTAAAAATTCTAGTAATGTTCCTAGGATGTCATATTTTGGAACAGTTAAAGAAAACATGCTTACATGAGGAAAGCAGAAAAGCAGCCATTCTAGGTTTTTCCAGGTATAAGGGTTTTTTATTTGAGACTTTTTACTTAAGGTCAGTTTCTGTTTTGTTCCCATTATAGACCTAAGCCAGAAACAGAACATAGCCTTTAACTTGCTGCCCCTTGAAAAGCCGAAATCTATAGTTACAGGTATATTTAGAGGCCTCCTGCCTTCTTTACAAGGAGCTGCAATCTGTGATGTCTTTCATAGCCCCTGCCATACCCCTGTTTGGAGACAGGTTACGGTGCTTGAGGTGATTCCCGACACGGCCACTCCTCCCAGCACCACTGCTGTTCTACCACCCCCAGATCCCTGATGATGCCCTGGAGCAAGTTGTTTGCTTAGTAGTAGATGAAGCTCAACATATTCTTCCAACATATGTTTAACTACAGATTCTAAATCACTTTTCCTCTGCATGGGTGTGATTAGCTTAGAAAGCAACAAGGGTTGGTCTAAAAGTATATATGGGAAAATACTGCCATATAGAAGTACGAGGTGAAGAGCACATCTCTTTAAAAAGAACTTGTGAGTATTCTCAAGCCCAATGACTTTTGATTTTCGTGAGCTTTGAAAAGAAAAACGCAACACTCTCCAAATCATTCCCTCCAAATAATTTCTCTGCCCCCTCATCTAAATATATATCTAATGATTTGAAATGTAATAATATGTATATAAAAAGATGAAATTGTAATTATAAACATGAGGTATTGACTGTTCAACTGTAGCTCTTTTTCTTGCTGGTTCCCTTTGAGGTTGTCCTTTGAAATTCAAAGAAACTGACAAATGTGGGAATTGTGGGTTCATTTCAGGAAAATCTATCTCTGACATATGTGCACTTGTACACTTCTTTATTTTAACACAACGTAGGAAGATGAAAGCAAGGGTAACAGTAGATAAAGCACCTTTCCTTCTTCAGCTGTAGTCTATGCAGTTTCACAAGAGTTATTTCTAAATATTGCAGAAACTCCATGGGGGCATGTTAAAAATCTCACAGAGAAGCAGACTGCTCACGTAACAAACAAAAAGCGTTGGATACTGAGGAGACAGGGGAGTTTGGTGCTCGTGATGCATACCTGGTGATGCCCTCACTCTCCAGTGGCAAGTTGGGGTTTTACAAAATCAGCAGCTGTATCTTTAGGAACCATCAATTTTGCTTTTAGCCAATCTAATGGATTAGCGATTACCCCAGTGGTTGCATATTGCAGTGGTATGAACCTATTAAATGTTTCTTCCCAGAAACACTCAAAAACACATCTGGAAGGGACCCTCAGGACTAGAATATCTCCAAGCAGCAGTCCTTACCTACCAAGACATGTGGAAGGCCGCACCGTTCTCTGAGGTACCAGGAAAGAACAGCTGATACACAAGTGAGGAAGAACCCATGAATCTGGGATGCTGAGAAGTGAGAAAGGAGCAGGCAACCCAGCTCCTTCTTTGGGATGAGATGGAGGGATAAGATAGAAATACTGAAGCTGTTACTGGGTTATTATTTTTATTTTCTCCAGTGGCAGACCATCAGGGTTAGAAGTGAAGTTCAGTAAGTGATCTCCTGAGATCCCCCACAAATGTACATGTAGAATGAAGCAAAATAAGTCTTGGAGACAGCCATACCTGAGGCTGGTTAGTAAATACAACCACAGAGCAACTTTTATCCTCCTTTTTCAAGCCAGCAGTATTTTCACCCTTTTTTAACCTTTTTTTTTAGTGGCAAAGACTTCAACCTGTAATGATTTTCTATATGAAAATAGTGATTTTCCTTTTCTTTACTCTAAATTTAATTTACAGTAAAGACCTACATCTGATCTAACTTGCTTATGCACAGAAGCCCCGATCTCTTCCCTCAGTGCTTCCTTAGCAGACCTCTTTCTTGCTATGCTTCCCCATCTCGTAAGAAATATAGGAGGTTGTGGAATTTCTGCTATTTGTTGTTTTAAGTACGATCCATAATCATTAAAAGATGCTTTTACACGACAATGTCAAAATCTAGAGGCATGCCATGAACATTAGACCCTCTTGGACAAACGATGTAATTCTCCTCAATATAGTCCTTGAACTAGAGACAAAACTAGCTTCTGTCTGTGCACATTCACAGGAATACCTCTTCATGTCCCTGCAAAAATTTCATCAAATAAGCAGCATTTGTGATGTGCTGGTGAGGTCACAGCCTCTGGGGTAGTCTGGAGAGACATGAAGTGCATGGTTTCCTGCTGGGATTCTTCTTCATCCCTTTCAGTGCAGGGAACACCCATCTTGAAGATTCACTCACCAAAGCTATGGCCATCTGTCTGAAAGGGTGCACGCCTTTCTTGCTGCTGCTGTCCTCACTCTTCCCACTCTTCTTTCCATATTTACTTACAAACACTTCCCTGACTTCTTTTTTACTCTTCATGTGGCTGGCATTTATAGCCTGCGTCTATTACTGTTCAGTATCTTGCTTTTTCAGCTTTGGCTCCTGTCTCTTTCCTGGACGTTTTCCCCCACATGGCAATAATTCTGATGTCTGATCCTGACTCACTCCAGGAACTTGTGCTACAGGTCAGTTCAGAGAGACACAGGGGTGAAATCTGTTGAGAGGACAGGGTTTGATCATGCTGTTATCCCTGATAGAAGAGAAAGCCAAAGGAATTTTGGTATATGACACAAACCCTGGAATATGAGTTGAAGGCATAAGGACCATAATACAGATAGAAAAGTCAGTGACTGAATGGACACTGGAGACATCCCCTCACAAACAGCAGCACCCTGTTTACACAAAATCTGTCAGCACATTACTGCACCTGGAGCATTAGTAGAAGTGTGTCTTATTAGCATCTGGTTTAGAGTTGTGTAGTAATTGACTTTTTGTTTGTCTGACCTGACTAAACAAAAACTTAAAAAAAAAAAAAAAGGTTGTTGTATTTACCTGAAACAAAGTGTGTTTATTTTTCTTGGTGAACTTAAATGGCAAAAAGAAATTACCCAGAAATTACCAACACATTTGTTTCACTCCTAAATAATACATTTTGTATGGTGGTTAGACTTGGAGGTTAAAGGTTAAGAAAGAAAATACTTTGTATAGTCTGTACAAAATATTACAGGTTTTTGTGCTCTTGAAATTGAAATGTCAAGATAAAATTTTCAATTGTTTTTTGTTTTGCTTACATTAAATATGTCTATTACTGAAACAGTATTTTTCAGGAAACTGTTCTCTGCAAAAAAACTCCTCACCTAGCACTTTCATAGAATATAACAGCATTGTATGCTCACAACTCGCTCTCCACTTAGAGCCTGACTCATGACCAGTGCCATAGCCTTCAATGGGACTGTGTGCTTGAGAAGGGGGTTGCTGATTTAAATCAGGCAATTTAATGTTTCCAATTATAGGAAATGTATCTGGAAGGATGCCAAAATGCTAAATAGCTTGATAAAAAAGAAAGGTTCCTTGTTTCAATTATTTCTTATTCCACTACACGCTTCCCCTGCCACCACTTAATTAGAGACGAGAACTCCACAGGAGATCCTGTTCTTTATTAATTCATTTAAAAGTTATTAACTGTACTTGCAACAGCAACACCAAAGCCTGAATTTAATGCAAGCTCTGGGTAAGGAAAGGGAGTCCGGTGGATATGTCATTAGCTTGGCACTGGAGTGGCCATATTTCCTGCTCCTCACAAGGCCTCCTTGTGCAATCAGATCACTTGGACACAGACGGCTGGAGGTGTTTGAGTTGCTGCTAGAGTTCCAGGCAATCACATTTCATTTTACTCCTGTGGAAAATCATGAAGGTCAGGAACCTCTAGTGATCAGATGCTTTGTCTCTCTCTGTGACAGTTCCTGTTTTTGGAAGGGTTTGTGAGGATAGCGATGTGAAGCACTGCTCTGTGATTATTTAAGGAGTCCTGGAAGCAATGTAACACGTGTATTTTTGGGCCTCCTGATCACATTTTCTTTCACTTTGCAGTAACTTGTGGGAATGGGACTAACTCTGCACCATGTTGGATATTCACCTTAGGCCAAGTGTCAAGTAAACACTTTCTTCCTCCAGGAAGAAGGAGTGAGTTGTATTCTTTTCTGTAGCACCTATGTCCTTCCTAATACAGGAATCAATGGTAACTGAAAGCTGAGACTGTGATTTTTTACACCATTCAATACAATTCTAATTTTTAAAAAGTGGTCTTCTGAGCTAATGCAGCAGAAGAGTTTGCTGTTCTCCTAAGGATTATGGAGTTTAAAGGGTCAGAGCTTCTTGTAGCAACTAGTTAATAACATTAGGAGCTTAATGCTTGTTTGGATTTTGCTAGCAAAATGTAGGTAAGAAAAAGAACCCACAGCAAAATTTACAAACCAATTAGTCAGCATTACAACAAGCCACTTCACAAATGAAGCCACCAATAGAAATGTTTATATTGGGGATTTATAGGCAGTGATTAGCCCTTTGAGCTATCTTGTTTCTGATTTAAAATACTTGGGTTAGCCCACTGAAATATTCTGCCTGCAACAGCATTGGATTAAATACAATAGAACAACGTTAAATTGTTTGTTGTTGTTAAATAATGACCTGTGGGACAAGTCCTCACTCCTCACTTGGTGCAATTTGACAGGGATTACAGGCTCAGGAGCTGTCGCTACATAATTAGTTGTCAACTAATTTGTTCTAAAGCAGGATAACCTGAGGAACATTTTCACTAGTGATAGTCACTGAAATGTGTATTTTACTGGATGCATTATCCCATTGCTGACATTCACATTTTTCCTTAGAGCACATGCTAGGGAACTTTACAGACCACAGCACCCTTATTGCTCTGTGGCTTTGGATGTTTATTTTTCTGCCTAGGACATCTGTGACACAGCTGTCTCTCTATCCTCTGCTTTACTGTGTAACATACCACACTCTTCTAGGAAGAAGCGTAGCCTGTGTTGGCCATATCACAGCATTGCAGTGAATAGTGGGATGAAAGCTGATGGAGCTGGGTTGAGCAAACCTGGCCACCCCTGCACCTTGACAACATATTGGACTATCTCAGAGTGCACAGGCAGTCCTGAATTAATGTCTGAAGTAATCCTGCTCAGATTTAGGATTTCTTTCTTACTGTGCTCCAGAACTTACACAAAAAATTCTCTGGCGTACTGAGTCTTAAGCACGTTTGTTCCTGACAGAAGGTCAGGAACTATTTCTACATGGCAGTGCAGATTTAGGCCTTTTTAGAGATGCTGAGAAACTACAGAGCCCATGGTTTCCGTGGGTGCCCATTGCCTCCGGGCCCAGGTCATCTAAGCAAAGATGTTTATGTCGAGGAGCCAAGACTGAGCTTCCCAAGGCAACTCATGGTGTAGGTGTATTCAGTTTGTGTACCTGGGCTTGGATGTAGCACAGAATTCCTTGGGAAGGAGGTAAAACAGAGAATTGACTTTCAAAAACCTGTTGCTACAAAGATGACGATATTGTCAAAAATCCAGAATTACTGGACCTAAATTCCAATTAAATAGTTATCATTATAAAATATTACACTGCTCAGTTGTATTTACATGCAACAATTCCATTTCATTATTTTTATTAACCATTCAGTAGTTACAAAGTCTCATTTATGACCACTTAACAGCCAGGCTCTTAATATTTGTAGTGCAATTAGCCAGAAACTGTCTTGAATAATGTCCTGTTTACAACTGAAGTAGTAAAACAAGAGCACCAGGGGACAGAAAGGCTAATTAAAGGGGACAATTGGAGAAACAATCCAGAGCTGGATGGCTGGAAACATGCTGTTATTGCTCCCGTATGGGGTAGATTTATGCTAAAGGTGATTAAACCTTAAAAGTATTTGGTTTCTTTTTGCATTTCTGTTTGGACTGGCTGGACCTGATTCTCATTTACAGCCAGTCTTCTTTGCACTTCCAGGGGCAGTATAAAAAGCCTTTAGGAGGATATTTACTACCAAAGTGATCTAAAAAGGCAATAAAAATCAGCCTGGACAAAAAAGTTAATAGAAACAGTATTCCTACCCCTAAGTTCTTGATATTTCATAAAGGCTGTGGGATCTTAGGGAATTAATATCACTCCTGTATAATGAACACAGACTAACTGAATCCAGATATGTTGTGTAATTAGTGCTAACATCAAAACCCTCCCAAAGTCTGCTGTGCTTGCCCAAAGTTCTTGGCCACCACTCATAAACTGAATGGGGTAGCAGTGATTAGGGGACTCTTGCCATGCTTCCAAATTCAGCTTTTTATTGGGAGAACTGTTCACTGAGTGCATTCCACAAGCATATTCTTTAGGAACACAGTTTTGCAGTTCTATGTGTGGACTCTTAATGAGGCAAAGATAAAAATCAAGATGCCTGAAGAATAGGACGTTTTATGATTGTTGTCAACCAGTTCAGAGTCTTACCCTTTCAGACTTTCTTCTGCAAGCTGGAGAGCCAAGATTATGTTTCTGTTTAATCTTTTAAACAAAAGCTGATCTCCTCCTCTATTTATATGTGTCTGAGAGCTTTATCTTTCTTTCCTAAGTATACTGAGATTTGCAACAGAGATGCAAGATTTGATAATGCTGGACATTTGAGACCTGCAGTGTAGCTTTACTCGTGGGCCACATGAGTACACTCTGCTTCCAGATGAAATCAGTAGGAGTTTTGCTACTGTTAGGTTCAGTGATGAAAAAAATCTGACCTGAGGAACTATCAGATTAGAAAATACAGTAAGGTTCGTAGTAATTTGATAACTAAAATTTTGTTCCTTGGTTGTCTTAGATATGATTTATTTGTTCTATATTTGACATATATAAGTTGCTTTAAAGATTTCAAGGGCAGTATGAGAGATTGTTTTTATACCCCATACTAGTGGTTAATTTTCCTCCCAGATCAGTGGTTGTGTGCACTCATAGGAACTCAGGAGGGCCCTGGAGATGTTCCTCCTATGCCTATTTTTATTACCTAGCTGTGATGTAGAAGGTGGGCTGTGCCAGCTGCACTCTTGTGCAGATGAGCCTCACACCAGGCTGGTGGTGTGCACCAACCACGTGTACGCCCGCCTGTTCATTTCTGCTCTAACTCCATTAAAGCTGGAAAACCCAGCTGCAGACTTTCAGGGATTTCTTTCCATCCTTTCCAACTCAATAACCATCTGGGGAAACAATGTGACAAATGTTGCTTCGTCTGCATTTCAGACAGCATCAATCAGAATGTTTTGTGAGGATGGAGATTTTAGGTCTGAAGAAAAGGTCTTTGGAAGCTTGGAAGCTTCTAGTTACCAAAGGACAACAGCTCACGAGAGCTGGGAGGTTTGAAGGGGAATTGGGATGAATCTGCAGGTGTGTAAAAGGACACTTGGCCTTCAGCAAACTTTATTCAGCATACTGGTTAGGGACTAGACACTGATAGTATAAAATTGAGAGGTATGGCAAAAGGAAGAAGAAAACTGGAAAGCTGGATCTGAAAACTGAAGTAGCCTTATAAGCCAGGCTACTTAAAACCTTGGCTGAACTGCTGGGACTGTTTTACATAGGAAACAGTCACGTCCAAAGATATTTATAAGTAATGATCAGGCTCAAATTGACTATAAATTCTCAGTACATTTTTTTTTTTACAGTAAGCCAATACACTTTTAATCAAATTATATACAGGGAAAAGATTTCTTAGAGGGCAGAAGAAGTCATATTATTTATTCATGATTTGACAGTAAGAACTCTGTAATTTTTAAAAGGATTTTTGAATGACAAGAAATTGAAATGAGCAAGGCAAGCTGGGAAGAAGCCTGTCTTCTGAGGAAACCGAGTGCAGAACATATACATTGTGTGTGATGGATCTCATTCCCAGTCTGTCCTGTTCAAGATCTTTGGATATTGGAATTATCTTACAATATTTATTGGTCCCCTGGTTCCGATTCCACACTTGTCAGTAGTGCAAGTGCTGAAGAATTGTGGGTTTGAGTCAAAGTCACTGGTAAGGGCAGCTTGTTAAAAATTATTCCCATCATACATCCTTCTGTTTGCTGTCAGTATCAAGGTGATAAAGAGGCTGGTTAAATTAGGCAGGATGTTATGTGAAATGCCTCTCTTTAGAGGTTGGCAAGTTGCCTCTACATTAGCAACACTAAATGCCCTTTATTTTTTTTTTTTTTTTTTAATGAAACCCTGTGGAAGCTGTGCCTGAGGAAAGCTCATGCAAAACCACCAGAGGCACAACACTTTAAAACTCATTTAGGAGTGGAGCAATCCACAAGAAGTGGTATGAAACACTCACAGTACCTGGCTTAACTGGAGAGTTGGCAAAACTTCACAGGCAATGGTTTCTTCTGGGGACCCAGTCCTATAAATTAGGAGAGGATTTTATCACAGGCTAGATTTATGAATGTAATATTTATGATAGGGAGGGACCAGGGAGAAGAAAGATAAATTTTTAAAACTGCTTAAAACATTTCTTGTAAAAAAAAAATTCAATTTTATCTTTATGAGCCAGCTGGATAAATCAATAGAGAGCAAACTTAACTATTTTAAGATTTTTGGAAGGACACTTGCATCTTCTTTTCTTTCAGTGATTGCAATCATTTCCCTGTTTCTGAAAACCTCTGGTATTGGAATTTTTAGCAACTCTTCTGTACACATAAATGTCTGGGCTTATGAAGATCTATGCAGTTCTTTGCATCCCAGGCTTTACTGGTCATTCACATGAGGGAATCACAGTGTCTCTAAAGAGGTACTGGATGTTCAGGGAATAAGTAATAGGCCCCAGTTATTTTCACCTTGAAATCACTGTGGAGAACTCAGACTCTGAGTGACAGAGAAAAGTGTTGGCACTTAGTCTCCTGAAATACTGAAATTTTCCTGTAATGAGTCCCCAAGGCTGGCCTTCAAGCACAGTGTCTCTGGATCTGGAACCGTGAGCCCCTGACAAGCGCTGTAGGCTGGTTAGCTTCCTCCACCCCCTTAATGTAAACAGGAGATCCTCTTTCTAAACCATGTGGCTGTAGGTCTAGCTGCTCAGGAAGGATGAGGAGCAGCACTGTCTTCAGACCCTTAGCCCACAGAAGAGCCACTGAGCTCTTTTGGCCCTTTCAGGGAGAAGGTTTGAGTCTCAGAACACTGAAGTACCTGACAGCATTTCTCTGCATGACAAGGACTCTGCTGCAAGGAGAAGGAAGGTGTGTGGTGGCCGTCCCACCCCTCCTCACAGTCAGCAGGGTCAAGCTCCTACCCGCCATGGTCATTTATACCCCTGCCTTGCTTCAGTGAAGACAGAGGCAGGGACTAGCTCCGCTTATGATCCAGAGCTGGTGTTTACTGGTTCTGTGTGCAGGAAACGTGCTATGTTCTCTGCAGTGGTGGCTGCATGTCCTGTATATATCCTCCATGAATGAGCAGCTGGAAGCAGTCTCAGTCCCACCATGGCTGTACATCTGCTCCTTCCAGGCATCCAAGACCCTTGCTACTTTTTTACATCCAGAAGAGATGGTCTTTGCTTTCTCCTTGAGACCCCTAGGGAGACACAGAAGCCGTATGCAGGCATGTGGGCACTTCCCAGCCCCTGGAGTGTGAATAGCTACTGGTCACAGGTTAACCATGCTGGCGTTAGCCTTTGAACAGTTGTAGCTTCCTTAAGTGTCTTAAAGGGTTGCACTCCTGCTCAGGACCTTGGGGTCCCTTCCAATCTGGAATCCTATAATTCTATGATCAAATGCCACAGGGCTGAAATCTGATCTCTAGCAACTTCAAACCCTATTGAGTTTTCAGGATAAAACCCATCCTGCGGGAAAGGACAGGACACGGGCATCCAAATGGCTTCTCCTCACACAGCATGCAATCAACAACAGTGCAGTTGCTTTCTTGACATCCCTCGCTGCAGCGGAGCAGGGCTGACACATTCTGCTTTCTCTGCTAGCAGCAGGAGACATCAGCACTATTCACCAGGGAAAATCTGGCCCGAGAGGAGCGGTCTCTGTGCAATCATGCACTACATCGGCATGTCTACCCATAAAGTGATTTATGATTCATGTCAGTGCGGTGCATAGCAAGGTAGGTACAACTGTGCCAGTAAGAGAAGATTCACCTGGGGTGTGGAGGATTGTCTAATGCTGCCAGTTCCAAAGGGTTGTGATGATGTACTAGTCCAGGCCCAGACATGCTTTAATCAGCTCCATCTTTATTATATGGCAAACAAGCTCTTATTCTAAAGCAGAGAAAAAAAATGCTAATAGGTAAGCCCTGTGGCCTGCAGCTCCTGAGGGGAAAGATCACCTTGTCCCATCTGAGAACTGAGCAGAAATACAGGTAAGGACCAAGGAGATGCGTTTACAGATGCTCTCCTGACTTCTTGTCACAATGCACAGGGAGCCAACTGGAACTGTTCCCTCAGTGCTGAAATGACTGACCAACAATGTTCAGTGGTGAAAAGAAGGGTCTCAAGTAAGAGAGAAGGTGTTGCTATTGGGTTCAAGCACTTTCCTGTAGTATTTCTTTGTTCCCCTTCCCTCCAAAAGCCCATATCTGTGGGAGAGGTATAACATCTCTGCTGTCGTGTCAGACTGTGGCTCATGACTGTACTCCCTGGTTACCCATTTCAGTTCTTGCTGTGGCTCTCCCAGCGGTGCTTTGCCAAGCCTGTGTGTTTGGCTGTAAAAGGTTACAAAGCCCATAGATGAGGTTAACCACCACAACCAGGATGGTTGCAGCCAGAGCAAGGCACTTGTCTGAGCAGATGTCACCTCAGCCATGGCTTTGAATGCTGATATAGACAAGAACCTTGGGAACCTTGGGAGCCTGCAGAATGGCACAACAGGGATGAATGAGCTCTTGCCAAACTCTTCCTTCTAATGTCACCCATTAAGCTGAAGTATCTACAGTGGAATTAAGAGGTGAAGACTAGGACCAGAACCCTCTCCAGAGACCGAGCAAAGCCCTGCCAAAGTGCCCCTCAGGGTCTGGGAAAGTGCTACCCACTGATGACCAGCTGTGGAAAGATATAGTAGACAGGGAAGGTGATGTGATAGAGGCATATTTGTCTGTGTGATGTGCTTGTGCTGGTGGGCAGGAGGGAGCTTTTAGGTGTAGTGGCTGGAGATGCAGAGGAAGGGAGTGTGAAAAAACCCCATTTTGTTTGTTCCTGCTGCAGGTAAGTCATTGCTCTGATTTTTCCAAATGATCATGAACTTGTCATGTTTTCTAAAGATCTCCTTATGCTTCCTTTCCTTTGTGGTCAGGGGAGCATGGCTGTTAGTGGTCCCAGGCTGAGAATCTCCTCATCAAATATTTCAAATGGGGAAGCAAGAGGTACAATTTCAGTAATGTTGGTTAGTCTTGGAAAGAATGTAATAATTATTAAATTATTGTTTTGCACCTGTCCCTGGCAGTTACTGACAACAGCTGTATTTCACACAGCCTGGTATGACATAATGGTAGGGCTGTGCCATACCTCACTGAGAACCTCCAGGTTGAACCCTCTTCAGGTTAAAAACTACAAAATAACCAGTCCCTCTTGGAAATTCTGGATGCAATAGGTAAGAGCTTACAATCTGAACAAACAAACTGGAGATAAGGTACAAGAACAGGGACATAACATAAAAGAAATGCCATTTATTATGATAAACTGCTTAGCAGTGGTTTAATGTATTGAAGTATTATCATGCAAATAAATACTTGATGAAAGCAGAAAGAGAAGTGCCAGAGGTAATAAAGATTTATGAATTTCTGGTTGAACCACAAGGATTTAGACCCGGATGGGAGTGAAAAAAAAGGAAGCTTGTTGAAGGGAAGATCACTTTTGAAAGAAGTGAAAAGGAACTAACCCCTGCCTAAGCAGCTTCTGGGGGTGGGAACGCTTTTATGCTTCTAGCCATTATATTTCTAACCGGAATATATTACTCCTTGGCAAAAGAGTGTTGCCCCAACTGATCTGTTGATAGCAGGATGGTGCTGGTAGTGAAAAGGGTCATGAAAGAAACACCAAACTCAGAAATGGAACTGATATATCAAGTTGTCACTCAAGTCCTGAGTCTTGAGCTGCACTCAGGTGTAAGGGACTACCTGTTCATAAGCGGAAATCACATCTTAGATTGATGTCATGCAAATGCTTTATTTTTTTCATACTGATAGTAAGCCACAGATAGAGATAAGAAAAAAAAAAAAAAGAACGAAAAGGTATATATCAAGCACACAGTGAAAATTAGACAAGAAAGTGCCATCAAACTAATCAAACTATATCTATATGGGGAAGAACAAGGTCACAAAAGACGTACTCTAGTAATACTAACAAATCTAGTACAAAATTGAGGACTTTTCTGGCTTACTAAGCAACTGAATTGCAAAAACATAAAGCAAAACTGATATTTAAAATAACTGAAAACACATGTAAAACTGCTACCTACCTACATTATATAAAGTATGCTACATACATATTTAGGATAAATTGATTCATTGAATAAACTGGATAAATAACAGTAGATAATTTCTTTTGGGTGACATTTTTTTACTTTACTGTGTAACTACACAAATTTCAGGCACCATTCAAATTCTCCATCATTTCTGAAACAGGATTAAAGAACATGTCAATGTTTCACAGACAAGGCCCTCATCCATGCAGAATTTTTTGAATGTATATACATGGAGACCACCGAGGTAAGAAAACACAATGGCTGTGTTAAGGACATTTATTTGAGAGAAAGGTAATAAAGTGTCACAGATGTATTTCTTAGCAAAGAAGATCTATGTGGAAAGGGCCAATATATGGTGCACACCTGTACAGAGCTCAGTAAGGGAACCTGTGGTCATGACTGGCTCCTCTGGGCAGGACCTAAATGATCACATCAGTGTCATGTAGGGGCAGATACATAACTGTTCACTGTCTGTACTAACTGCAAGGGTTGCTCAAGCCTGGCTGCAGCCCCAGAAATGGCAAGAAATGGAGAACTTCTCCTTCAAACACTATCAGTGAGGGGACTAGCATGCCTGTAGGGTTTCCTGCTTGACAATGCAGCATTCATTATACCCCAATTTAGCCTGGTGCTGTGAACTTTAAATGTGTATAAAAACTTTTTTGGCAGATGCCATATCTGTGGTAATATTAAACTTTTGCACTATTATCTACCAACTTTTTCAGTGGAGACTGTTATGGCTGAGTCAAGTTTACTCTTTGCTTAATCCCACAGTCTCAAGGTTTCATGAGTGACTAAATGCCTTGGTGGTTTCACCTTCCTGACATGCAGATCTAGTCATGACTGATCTGTAGAAATACACTCTGATAGATGGGCCTAGGACCAGATACTTGAACTCAGCTTCTTTCTTTCTCTTTCAAAGGCAACTTATAATGATTAACAAATTGGGGAGGACACGGTAGGACCAGAAGACTTAAGCTGCTTCCTGGATCCATTAATCCATTGATATGTCTCACCTTCCCATGGCACTACGGCCACTACTGCTGTGTTCAGCTTGGGGTTTGAACAATGCGGAGGCTGAGGCAGGGATGGATGGAAAGTGGCATGGCAGATAAACCTACATGTGCATCTCCTCCACAGGTCCAGTGACCACTCTGGTGTCCCTGCCAGGTCTGCAGGGCAAGCAGGGGACTCTGCTACCCCAGGATGGTGTGAGCGCCAGCCCCAGTGCACAGTCCCGCATAAGAGAGGGTTCCATTCAATTGCTTGTTAGGGTGTTGGGGAGGATGAAACAGGAAGGTCTTATAAATATGATTGTCTGGCCAAAGATTTTGAGAATATAAAAACCATAGGCAAATATGAGATGAAGACAAGCTTCGAGATACCAAGCCTCAGTTACTGAACAACTGGAAAACAATGGAATGGCCAGCTGAAAGTAATCCCCTTCTGATTGAACAATAGCCTCTGCTTGCAGACAGGTCCAAGGGTCAGAGCAGACCCCACTAGCNTCTGGGAGAAACAGATTCAACACTCCTGAAGCAATCAAATAGGTTTTCTGCAGCTGTTTCTGCATAGTGAACCTACTGATTTTCTTAAACAAACCAAGAAATGTATCAGCTTTTAAGCCAATCTTCTTCAAACTCAGATGCCTACAGTTATGCTCCTCAGTGAGAAATGCGATATTTAAAAAGAAGTCAGCTATTTCAGTCATATATGTGCTGATCAGAAGTGAAGATGTGCCCAGAATTGGAAGCATCCTCCAAGGGAGTACAATGGAAACAAGTCTGGACAATTGATTAATGTGGAAAAGCTGACATAGAAATGAGAACCAGAATTTCATAACACCCACTGCTTAAATTTTTATTTTTCAAGCTTCATAAACAGCAGAAGTTTCATCTGAAAAGAAATTTGAGTGGAATTATGCTCTAAATATCAGTTACATTTGTTTTCAGCATAGTCATATATTCTATTCATAATATACTCAAAAATATGTGATTTTTAAAATTACACTATTTGTTTGTGACAGGTACATATTTTGTGAATTGTCCCAGGATGTAACTTCATCATTTACAAATTTTTTAGCTGTATTTAAAAAAA